>BTSY01000003.1:8148851-8226890 GCA_036245785.1 Pristionchus fissidentatus
GCATTATCTTTTTCTAGAAGTCAGGCACTTTCTTTTTTTTATCTCCTTAACATTTATTTGAACAGCAATGTTCTAAATGCGACAAACATCCATTTCTTGCCCCATCCATGATTACTCGGTATCTGGGCATGCGATACTCTAATGGAAATAATATTGAATGAATGAGCATCTTCTTCGTAATATCTAATTTTTCAAGGTCCCTTTCTAATATAATGAATATATAATTAGAATACAAATATACTCACTTCTCTCTCCAATTTGTCCATTCTCATCGCATTTGATTCATTTCCTCGTTCATCAAATTCTTTTGATCAACCTTGAAAGACAATTATAATACATTTCTTCCAATCGGAATATGAATAAGTTTTGTTTTGGAAATTAAATATTTCTCTAAATTATAAAGAATAAACAAATATTGACAAATTGCTTTGAAAAAACTAAAAATGCAACATGTTACAATATATCGTTTCCATAATTATTTGTTGTACCTCCGCAAATCTTCTATCGTCTTCTTCTCTCTTTAGTTTCTCTAGGTTATCTCGTGCTAGGGCCGCTTTCTCGAATTTTTTGAGAGTTTCCTGAAAATTCTTCTATTTAGATATCAGTTTGACAAAACGATAAAATAATCGCAATGTTTCCAGCCACGGGAGACAAATATACCATTGGCAACATTTCGAACAGTCAGAACAATGCAATAATATTTCGCAGTCTTGATTATCGTTTATTAGCATTTGTTCTCTATCAGAAGAATTAAACTCACCGGGAATTTCGCCTTGCAGATTTCAAAGGTGTTTTCCCATTTGCTTCCCACAATTGTCTCCGTTGCTCGTCTCACATAAATTTCTCCTCCGTGCACACCAACAATGAAGTAATTGTAGCATGTCGTTGAATAATTCACAGATCTTCTGTAATGAGGGAATATAAATATCTCACTGAATAATCCACGCGTTGTATGAAACTTCGAAACGTTCATTCATAATTTATAGTTCTATGCGAAAATACAATGCAATGCGCGGGAAAAGCCAAAATTCCATTCGACTCACGGTAATTTGAACGAGAGAATCTCCATTGTACTTGTGTCAAGAACAAATAATGAACACGAATTCATCCCGTATGGACAGAAAAATACGAGAGGAGAATCGTCGTTAGCAAATTTGTTCTGAGCATGCGAATATGGAGTGCTTCGAGTGAAATTTCATCAATAGAAAATAAGTAGTAACTCACTACATTTCTTCCGCAACTGGCAACAATTATATTAGGAGACAAATTAATAGCTGTCGCTTCATTCAAATCAGGATTTATGTATATAAGCTTGCCCCTAAAAAAGTATTCTTTCTTTGTCTTAAAACTCTTAATTAATTCACCTGTGAATTGCTTGTATTTTGCATCCATTGAGCTTTTCTTCTTCTACATCCACAATAATTCCATTCTTCGGATCATCACAAGATCGATAAATGACTTTTCTTCCATTTATCCTCCTGCTTATCAGCATGAACCCATGACACGTCTCTTCCTGAAATTCCCTGCTATTTCTATTTAATATTATATATTTCAAACTTCTTCAACATCGCGAATAAAAGTTATTCGAATTTCGTTGGAAGGCTGAAAAGTCGCTTTGTAGATCTAAAATAAGAAAATAAAATCGTTATACGAAAAAAAGTAATTACTTTCTCCTTGTCAGTTCGGAAATATAGTGCGTTGCCAAAGCATTCAAAATAATCGATTTCTCCGTCCCACGATTTGATTGCTGTCACTTTTTGACCACTGGAATGAATTTAAAATGGAATTAAATTTATTTGAAGACTCATTTATGGAGAACGTAAATCGAGTTGTTGAAAGGGTTCACATGGAAAATCGTTCCTGCAATTTTTAGCTATTTATATCAGATTGAATATCACGATTTCAAACTACAAAAGATGAGTGAAAGAGTCTCTCTTTTTTCCACTTAGTTGCTCGCAACCGCTCTTTTCTAGGAACTTTTATGTGGAAACTTGTGCAAACTAACCATCGGAAGCCTCGCGAGGATATAAATCCTCCACAATTGGTTTTATCTCCTCGAACTCGAGTGAATCCATGGCTGAGAATAATAAAAAAAAATTTAAATGACAGCGACTTTTCTAGAATTTAAAACGAATTGATCAATAAAAAAAGGAGAGAGAGAGAGAGAGAGAGAGAGAGAGAGGAAAAGAGAGAGGGAAAGGGAGAGAGAGAGAGAGAGAGAGAGGGAAAGAGAGAGAAAAAGAGAGAAAGAGAGAGAAAAAGAGAGAAAGAGAGAGAGACAGAGAGAGAGAGAGAGACAGAGAGAGAGAGAGAGAGACAGAGAGAGAGAGAACCCAGAAATCTCTGTGAGGTTTGGGGGCTCAGTGGAATGATGTGGAGAATGTGAAGTCGCCCAATCAATGTTTTTTTCTTATCGCACGATGAAAGGCTCAAATTTCGCCGCTTTTCGGGAGAGAAAATATTGGGAATCGACGCGAAATTCGGAATTACCTATACGATAATTACCTATGTGTCGGAATTACCTAGATGTGTGGGTAGAGAGCCTTTTTACATTTTTTTTAACATTTTTTTTTCTTTCGCAATAATTATCGATTAGAGTCCGCTCATATGAAATTCAATCCTTATAATTTTAGAAGTTAAATGGTGTCGACTTTCACCAAACTGCGCGTGATTCCTCAGTGATAAGAAAAGGTGAGGAAATGTATTAGGTGCACACAATGGATTGGTTGAGACTTTTAAAATTATATTTTGTGGAGATTATATTCACCCTCTCGTTTATTTACGAACAATTCACGAACGTGGCGAGTGAATGTCTGTGAAGATGGTTTGTGGCTCAGGGCACAAATTCGAATACTTTTGTAAATAGGGCCCTAAGGTCATGGCATGCCCTCAAGAAAGGTTTAAGAAAAATATTATTTGCACACAAACAAAGAACTTTAGAATCATAACAGTTGTGACGAGGAAATGAGCGAAGATTCGTAATTCCAAACGTCCAAGAAGGGGTTAAAAGTGAGATAGATGGAAGTGAGAGATGCCCTCTCGATTCTACACGCTCTCTCACTCGTGACCCCTTTCGGGAGGTTTGGAAAGTCGGTGGAATGATGGGGAGAATGCGAAGTCGCCCAATCAATTTCTTATCACACGATCAAAGGCTCAAATTTCGCCGGTTTTATGAGAGATAAAATATTTGTGAAGCGATGAATTCAGATTGCTGAGGACTACGGACAATTTCAAGTTGTTTCCTTTTGAAGTAATCGTCGAAATGTCGATTATATACCAAATAGTCCAAACGCAATCGAAATATCGTGATCTCACTCGTTGCGGAATAAAATTCCTGGAGTGAGAAATAGCATTATAGAGTGGGTAGCTCGCATTGATACCTATTACCTATTGAAACATCCCACCAAAAGCACGGTATGAGAGCCTTCAATACTACGGATGTGATACTACTGGATATTACTGGACAATGAGATCATCAGACAAAGAACACTTGGCGATCGCCCAAAGGAAAATGGAAAGGAAGATGTTGAGGCTAGGGTTCTCTTATTGGAATCAAATGGAATTACGAAATTGGGGGGAACAAAGGAACACAGATCGCAACGCGTGTGAGAGAAATCGAGAGGGGAGTGCTGAGTTCAATTCCAATGTGTTCCAATAAGAGAACCCTTGTTAAGACTTACGTGGGAAGATATGACTAATGAGAGACTAGTGTCTTAGTAGAGGAAGCAACGAGAAGGAAATTGAAATGGGCCAACAGAATAAGGAAGATGGACGAAATGGGCACTTCGACTAACTGTTTGTATCCCATACAATAGTGTCGATAAACGCGACGTGGGGCGACCTCGTGAACGAACACCAATCGGGATAAAATGATCGGTATAATACAATTATTGTGTAAAATTTCTAAATCGTCCTCAAATATCAGTGTGAGAATTCACTCCTTTCTATTGGCCTAATCCGGGCCTGCCCGGGACCGGGACCAAAAACGGTATCGGTCCCGTTTTCGGTCCCGGTACCGGTACCGGTCCCACACGGGTCCCAAAATCCATTTCGGTCCCGTTTGGTCCCGCGGGACCGGGGAAGGAAAACTACAACACAGTAAGAGGAATCGCACTTGAATAGTGTTTATTTACATGCAATATCACTAGCAAGTGCTGCACAACTATAATTTATACTTTTTAAATAATTTTTTTAAAAATCTTTTTTTTTTTGAAAAAAATATTTTTTCCCGACAAAAAATTTTTTTCCCAAAATTTTATGGAAATGTGTTTATAGGCATCCATTGTTCCCGAAACGCTATTACACTTTCACAAAAAAACTTATCCGGCCTCGAATACTCCATTTTTAAAGTAATTTTACAGTGGTCCCGCGGGACCGACAGTGGACTCGCGGGACCAAAACGGTCCCGCGGGTCCCGGGACCAAACGGGACCGCACTCTCGCTTTTTGAGTAGGTCCCGGGACCGCGGAATTCGGACCCGGATTAAACCACCCTTCTTTCTATCCTTCTCCCTCTTTATTACTCATCTTCTAATCTCTTCACACTCGTGTCTTTTTCGAACCAAATTTCCCCGTGAAAGAGAAGAAAAAAATAAGAAATGACGATGTGAATTGTAGACAGAGGGAGAGATTCACTTGAGGGATTTGAAACAGTAACAATTGAATAAGTTTTCACAACAACAAAAATTCTTTACACAATAAGAACTACGGTAAACTTAACCTGGTCACGAGGGAGAATGCAATATTTGAATTGTTTATTACATTTAAAAAATCTGGGTTCATCTATTTATTATTCAATGATGATCGTCTTTTCAATCTTTTCTTCTCAATGAAATATTCATCTTCTTCCTTTTCTTTTTCTTCTATTTCATCATCAGATTTCTTCTTTTTTTCTCGTTTTCATCACTCAAATCGATAATGTCTACGTTTGTTTTTCGACGCTCTTTTGACTGCGTCTTGTGTGAAAATAACATCACTGAAGGGGAACTAGAGACCATTGGAAGTACTGGAAGTACTGCTTGTGGCTACACTATCGGCAGATTTTTAAAAGATCAGTAATTTTTAAAGAAAAAATCATAATCAAGCGTTGTTTTGTTAGAAGCCGGAATGGGACTGACGCGTGTGACTTGCATCTCCGATCCGACATTTGTAATGGAGAAAATAGCTTCTAGAAAGAGAAAATGCCAGAAGGATCACGTGTATGAGAAGAGGACAAGATAATGTGAGTGTTAGTTTTCCGGTTACTTAGCTGTGATTGTTAGGAAACAAAACAATTAGGAAAAAACAGGTATAACTAAAACTCGTGACATTGGATCAGCATTCTAAGACAAGGGAAGCAGCATTCAATGTGTATATTCATCCAATTTATACGACCTTTTGACATTTCACCACCTGAAATCAATTGTTCAGGGAAGCTGTCGAAAAATAACTGTGACGAGATATCCAAGGACAACAAATGCTGCTGGAAATACGAACTTGGAAATTGCCACAGCTAACTGTTTATCGTTGTAATGACCGATTTTTCATAAATATAGTAACAACATAAGCAATAACAAAAAAAAAGTAGTTTAGTAACACAAATATATTTTCAAGTCTATTTAAATGTTAAGATTGGCCGTTGAACAAGCGGTTCGACGTCCACCTCTACAACGCCGGTCTCGCTGCATTCAAAAAGAAAGTCAGTTGTCGATCGATCCCTGATTAACCAATTAGTATTTATGCCAATTATTAATTAATAAGCTTTAATTCTTAATCTCTTCTGATCGCGTTCGTCAGCACTGCTTCGCCACGCTCTACAAGAACACCGAGCTGTACAATGTGATTTAAAAAAAAATATTTTCGAAATTGTTTAAATGACTAAAACAGCGTGTTGTCGCAGAAAGAAAACAACGTAATAGTACGTGACTGAAAACCGGGCAAAGATGATCAATCAATCAATCAATCAATTTATCATATCAGGCGATAATCGCTCAGATGAGGATGGGTCGGTAGTCTTCATAAGTTGCATTCCACCAGTTCGCGCCGATTGCTCTCCTTAGGTCATCTCTCCATCTTGCTCTTGGCTGGCCTGGGGGACGAGCTCTGCTGTAAGGGGTCCACACAGTAGTCGCTCTGCACCATTTCTCCGTATCCATACTCCTCACTTTCAATGCCCATTGAGCTTTTCGTTTTAGGCTTTCCTGTACCCAGTCTTTCACTTTGGTGATTTCCCGAAGTCTTTCATTTCTCCAGCGATCTCTCAAAGTCACTCCAATCATTCTTCTCTCCATTGCTCGCTGTGTGACGTTCAGCCGATTTCTCTCATTCCCTCTCAAAGCCCACACTTCACTCCCGTAGAGTACTGCAGACGTGATGCAGCTTTCAAACAGTCTTCTTCTGGTCTTCATAGGTAAAAGACGGGACGAAAGAAGGTGAGACAGTTTGCTCCATGCGAACCATCCGAGTCGAATCCTATATTCCACTTCTTCAGAGATATTTAGGGGAAGACTAATTGTCCCTCCTAGATAGGTGGCAGATGGAATGAAGTTGAACTTGTTGTTCTCGATCACAATGGGGTCGTGGTGCATGAGGTGAGCAGATTAGTCTTCGAAGCATTGACTTCGAGACCAACTCGAGAACATGCATCCATAAGTTTCTTCAGCATTCTTTCCAGCTCTGGACGTGACTTTGCAATGAGTGCCACGTCATCTGCGTATTCCAAATGGGTCAGGTTCCTCCCATCGATCCTAAGTCCATCCTTCTCCCAGTCGATGTCGTCCATGGCGAATCGAAGCACAACATTGAAGAGGCGAGGGGATAAAGTGTCCCCTTGGCGGACTCCTCTTCTAACGTCGACTGGAACGAGATCTTCGTTGACTCTGATGAGTGTTGAAGATGACTCGTAGATACGGCGAAGAAGATCAACGAGGGTGGGATGGGCTCCGGAAGTCCATAGTGCTTGCCAAACAGCGCTCCACTCCAAGTCGACAAACAGCGCTCCACTCCAAGTCGACTTGAAGTCGACAAATCCGAGGTAGAGGGGGATACCGTACTCATGGGTTCTTTCTGCTACCTGCTTGATGGCATGCAGGTTGTCGAGGGTGCTGTGCCCTTTCCGGAAACCGGTTTGGGTGTGCGATTCCGCCTCTTCTAGCGAGCCCTCGATTCTTTTCAGAATTACCCTTGTGATGGTCTTGAGAGTAACGGTAAGCAGCGAGATGGGACGGAAGTTGCCGATGTTTGTAGGGTCGCCTTTCTTGTGGAGAAGTGACACAACGGCTTCCACCAAATCGCCGGGCACGGGGTCTCCGGCTACCAGGGAGTTGAGAAGGTCGGCGAGAACGAGAGCGAGGTGATCTCTGGAGTGGTAAAGCATCTCGGGGAGGATTCCATCAGAGCCGGGGGAGTGACCACATTTGAGAAGGGACATTGCTTGCTTAGTCTAGTCGGGAAGGAAGGGAGGGAGGGGGTCGGGTGGTCTCGGGGTAACTGCCAGTGGGAGCGCCACCGCAGGAGTGTAGAGGGACTGGTAAAAGCGTTGCACAGCATCCATTGTGGCAGCTTGGGAGAAAACGCCAGTGGCTGGGTCAGGAACAAGTAGACGCTTCCGAGATGTTTGCAGGTTGAGCATCTCCTTGACTATACTCCTTCCCATTGCTGCTGCTTGCCTCGCCTGTGCCTCTTTTCTCCTCCTGATATCCTCCTTCAGATTCGTACGGGCTGCATTGCAGGCGACTGAATAGGCTACGGATCCTTGGGGATTGGATTGCAGGTGGTGACGTTGGGCGAGTAGATTCCGAGTTGTGGCCGATATCCATGGTGGGTTGTGTCGCGCTCTCCAACAGTTGGTTGCCGCAGTCTTGGTGAATGCCTTGATGGTACTGTAGGCGTCGTGGGCAGTGTTGGGTCGAACAAGGGGCAGTGACGCGAGTAGATTTGCGTTGGCAGAGAATGCGGCCCGATCAAGATCAAACCGTTCCCTGCGTCTTTTCTGCCTCGCCTTGTTAGGGAGAGAAAGACACATCCGGACAAGGCGATGGTCAGAGTTGAACTCGAATTGACCAACGACTCCACAGTTGACTACCCGCACAGATGGAGGGGCAGCGATGTAGTCAATCTGATGGTAAGTGAAGCCGTTATTAGAGCGCCAATCCAGATCCGGCCATGTCTTCTCTTCGGGAAGGTATTCCAGATGCGCAGTCTGTTCCTCATGCAGGCCTCTGTGAAAGTGCGGCCGCGTGAGTTCGGTGACTTAGAGGCGAAGTTGCCAACGAAGATCTCATTTCCGGGCTCCCTCGCTACTCTACAGTTGAAGTCACCGACCAGAACTGGCATCAAACCTCTCGGTGCCTTCTGCAATGCGGCCTCAACCTGGTCTAGGAAGTCATCGTAGTCGTTGTCGCTGTGGGCAGACGTCGGGGCATACGCGCAGACCAGGAAGAGCCGTTGAAGTGGAAGTTGCAGAGTGGCGAGACGGTCCGAGAGGCCATGGAACACCGCTCCACGCGCGAGGTGCGGACGGAGCAGAAAGGCTACACCATAGGACGCGGTGGTACCCCCCGAGTGGTAGACTACTGTGCCTGAAGACGTAAGATTGAAGGAAGCACAACCCACAATCCTCGCTTCCTGCACAGCAACGACGTCCCACTTGATCTTGTCCAGGGCCAGTTCCATCTCGACATGCTTGTCCTTGGGAGCGAGCGTCCGTGCGTTGATGGTGCCGATGTAGATGTGGCGACTCATCAGGGTGGCATACAACTACCGCCGGCCAGGGCTTCTGGTAGAGGGACACTGGGCGGCTCGCGAGACGGAGGGAAAGAGTGTCCGACCGCTCACTACGCTCTTGAGAACCCAGAATGCAAAGATGATAAGCGTTGCATACAAAAACTGAACTTTTTGTTTCAGGGGATGACGCTGGCGACGAGTGTATACGGTATCCATACAGTACCCGAGGGCACGGCGAGGGTCGTCTGCGAGTGCATGTACTAATCGATAAATCGATCGATAAATACGATAGTAATATGTAATGAGCCTCGATCGATGGTTCCTTAACCGCGTGAGATTGAAATTGCTATTGATAAAAAAATTCAGAACTAATCAAATGAAAAGGCCAATAAGTAGGTCAATTAATCCTACAAGAACCGATCCACTTTATCCCTAGCATACCGAAAATTTGTCAGGGGCGAGAGAGCGTGCCTGAAAATACGACGGCCCTTCTCGATTTTGCACTCTCTCTCGTACTCGACTCTTTTCTGGACGGTTGATAAGGCTGTATAATGACGGTGTGACAAAATTGAAATACGTCAGCAAAGACAATCGCATACTAGGAAACTTTCGAAATAGTCCTGGATGGAACTTCCGGTGCGCAGTGATATTTCTGGTTTTTGTTTTCGATTTTGATGATCACCGTGCCCTCGGGTACTGTATGGATACCGTATACACTCGTCGCCAGCGTCATCCCCTGAAACAAAAAGTTCAGTTTTTGTATGCAACGCTTATCATCTTTGCATTCTGGGTTCTCAAGAGCGTAGTACGAGAGAGAGTGCAAAATCGAGAAGGGCCGTCGTATTTTCAGGCACGCTCTCTCGCCCCTGACAAATTTTCGGTATGCTAGGGATAAAGTGGATCGGTTCTTGTAGGATTAATTGACCTACTTATTGGCCTTTTCATTTGATTAGTTCTGAATTTTTTTATCAATAGCAATTTCAATCTCACGCGGTTAAGGAACCATCGATCGAGGCTCATTACATATTACTATCGTATTTATCGATCGATTTATCGATTAGTACATGCACTCGCAGACGACCCTCGCCGTGCCCTCGGGTACTGTATGGATACCGTATACACTCGTCGCCAGCGTCATCCCCTGAAACAAAAAGTTCAGTTTTTGTATGCAACGCTTATCATCTTTGCATTCTGGGTTCTCAAGAGCGTAGTGAGCGGTCGGACACTCTTTCCCTCCGTCTCGCGAGCCGCCCAGTGTCCCTCTACCAGAAGCCCTGGCCGGCGGTAGTTGTATGCCACCCTGATGAGTCGCCACATCTACATCGGCACCATCAACGCACGGACGCTCGCTCCCAAGGACAAGCATGTCGAGATGGAACTGGCCCTGGACAAGATCAAGTGGGACGTCGTTGCTGTGCAGGTTGGGTTCACTGCTATGGCGACGCATTCTATTTCAGAACTGATACACACAAGGTAATTATTTTTCTTTGAAAACTCGCATTCTTTTATTTCAGATCTACACAACCACTTTTCACCCTCCCAACGAAATTCAAATCGGTTTCATTCGAGAATTTGAGGAAGTTTGATATATATATATAATTTTTTTTAAATATTCGTTTTCGCGTGAGAGTCGGATTTTTTTTCGAGAAATAGTAAAGTTTGAAAAATCATAAATATCTTCAAAGTGAAGATAAAAATCCGCCATGCGTTGTAATGTGGCGCTGACTTATAAGTTGTTACGCCTTCCAAGTGTAACTATCAGGGTGTCCCAAAAGATCTGTCACAAAGCCTATTTTCATGGTTGTATAGAACATGTTATCGATCAATAGGCACAATGATATAATTGCTTTGGTACATTGTCCACTCAGTAATCAAACATGCCTCAGTGTTAATTAACTGCTTCACTGTCCTGGTTTTTACAACAATTCTACCGAAGTACACATCAACCTACTTTTGATCGATTTTGCTCTAGTAATTTCTCAATGGTAAGAAACACGTAGAAACCAATGAACAACTGGCGCTATCGAAACTAGTGGCGGCCCTTAATATGCGAATCTGTTAGTGTTGGCATTTGGCGTTCGCTTTCAGACTCCACAGACCCCACTCTTTCCGTAACCTCACTGAAACGGACTCTCCGTTCTCATTGCGTAGGCAAGTAATCTCAAAAACCAATGCCCTTCTGGCGGAAGCAGTCACTCATACTCCCATATCCACCCTGCATAAAATTGCCTAACAGAACTGGAAGAGCCCGAAGCTACAAAATGCCGTAAATCGGAACATATTGGCTATCACGGAAAAGAAACGTGTTATTATGTGTCACGGATTTTTCGACTGTTGGGCCAACTAAGGATGGGCCAGGAAGGTAATCGATATGGATATGAAGTGGATCATGTACGACAACACTAACATGAGACTGGATCGATTGCGTGCAGGAGAGAAGTCATAGCCCGTCTCAAAGAAAAAAGTTCAGAAAAATCATGAATTAATTAGTTTCTTCTCCTCCTTTCCGGGCTCCATCTAAGTGGAAGTCCTTCTTCATAGCACCAACATCACCGACGACCTCTTATCTACCCAACTGCAAGAGGTCGTCGTCAGAGTCCTTCTTGGTCTCATAAGATAGGAAGACATTGAAATTACGATCGACCGACAAAGACCTCATTGTTCGAAATTGATTCAGAAAAAGAAGGGCAATCCAAAGCAGGAGTGACTAACAATACCGCTGTATACTCTCGATACCAGTGCCATCAACTATCACTGTTTCGAAATCATTGCGGCCATCTGTTCTGGAAAAGAGCTATCTAATCGGACCTCTCTCAACGCTGACTGTCAATTTTGGTTTGACTCCAGAACCACTCTTTCTAAAGTAAGAGTTCCATGGTTCTGCGCGATCGATATGGGGAGGCCACTAGTATAAACGATGACTACCTCGATCACCGACCGTTTACACCTCTTCAAGTTATAATGAAAATCTCTTTGCTTAGATTTTGTGACAGTACTTTTGGGACACCCGAATATTAGTCGCGAATGATCATTCTTGATCTTTTTTCAGTGAAAACAATGTGAAACTAATAGAAACCAATATTCAGGTTGTTTGCGACCCTTTATATTTACAACTTTTTGATCTTATATTTCGAAGTTTATATGATTGTGAAACATCTTCATAGTATTAGATACACTCGCTGGAGGAAGATCTGTCCGTAATTTGTAGAGTATTGAACTTTTCCGCACGAAATTCACAACATCCAACCGAAATTTTTCTACGAATATTATATGCAGTCCTATTCCTTCCTTACTTCATAATGCGCTTAACTTTCAAACCGAGACCCCCAGGTTCCAACCCCGCCGCGGGCAAAACGTTTGCCGCATTTTTCGCAAGTGTCAGAAGCCCTTTTAGCACGTTCTTGAGTAACGTGAAACACGAGTTTTCCTGTTTTGCCGAGTTTTAACATGAAAATTTTGAAAAGTTGCCAATTGATTCGCAGAGCGTGGGGGATCACAGGAAAAGTGATTTGCGATGTCAGAAACGTGTTCGAACACGCCATGCGTTTCCGTTGAGAAAGGCACGTGAGGCTGAGAGCGAGGCACGAAGTGGCGTAGTGGCAACTGTTTTCGATCGCTCTCAGCCTCACGAGACTTTTGCAACGGAATAAGCCAGTACTCTTTCTAGAGAATAACATTCCCCAACATACTAAACCCCCCTGGACCGAACCTGGACTAGGCTACCGAGTTCCCCCTGAACCGTACCTGAAGAAGGCTACCGAGGTCCCCCTGAACCGTACCTGGAGAAGGCTACCGAGATCTTTGCCGAGTTTTAACATGAAAATTTTGAAAAGTTGCCAATTGATTCGCAGAGCGTGGGGGATCACAGGAAAAGTGATTTGCGATGTCAGAAACGTGTTCGAACACGCCATGCGTTTCCGTTGAGAAAGGCACGTGAGGCTGAGAGCGAGGCACGAAGTGGCGTAGTGGCAACTGTTTTCGATCGCTCTCAGCCTCACGAGACTTTTGCAACGGAATAAGCCAGTACTCTTTCTAGAGAATAACATTCCCCAACATACTAAACCCCCCTGGACCGAACCTGGACTAGGCTACCGAGTTCCCCCTGAACCGTACCTGAAGAAGGCTACCGAGGTCCCCCTGAACCGTACCTGGAGAAGGCTACCGAGATCCCCCCGGACCGAATCTTAAGTAGGTTACTTAGCTCCCCCTGGACCGTACCTGGAGCAGGCTACCAAGTTCCCCCTGGACCGAACCTGGAGCTAGCTACCGATCTCCCCCTGGACCGAACCTTCACCCACAACTGTGCATAGAGCGTAGTGTACGCATAAAGCGTAGTATATTTAACCTCAACACATTCCGGCTAGTTTAAAATAAGATTAGATTGTAATTGCAGGACGAGTGGGCATGTGAAGGCATTTTACTAAGGAGAAAAATAAATGGAAAAGAAGTCATTTATCGTGCTTGGGATGATCCGAAGAATGGAATTATTGTGGACGTAGAAGAAGAAAAGCTGAAAGGATGCTATTTACAGACATTTCATAGGTGAATTGAGGAGGAATATGAAGTTAAAGAAAGAAAGGATTTCAGGGACAAGCTAATATACACAAATCCTGATTTGGAAGATGAAGGGACAGTGATTAATTTGTCTCCTAATATAATTGTTCTCAAGTGCAGAGATGCCGTAAGTAATTTGTAATCACTACATAGGTTGCGAATATTCCCCAGAAAACATTTCCTTATTCGATTATTCTTAGACCATATTTGATAACGACGATTCTCCCCTCGTATATTTCTGCCAAGACGGGTGGAATTCGTGTTCATTATTTGTTCTTGATACAACTACAATGGAGATTCTATCGATCAAATTACCGTGAGTCAAATGGAACTATGAGCGTATTGCCCTGAATTTTGCCGTGAAATATAAATATTATAAAAGTCGAAATTTCAAGAAAAAAAGTTGATGATTCAATGAGTTATTTGCATTCCATCATTACAGGAGACAGGTGAATAATTCAAAGACAAGTTACTGGTACTCCATAGTTGGTGTGCACGGAGGAGAAATTTATGTGAGACGAGCAACGGAGACAATTGTGGGAAGCAAATGGGAAAACACCTTTGAAATCTGCAAGGCGAAATTTCCCGTGAGTTATTTTTTTACGATAGAGAACTAAGACTAACAAATAATATTCAATATGGAGCAATATTTTAGTGAATTTGTCAGTTGTCCATACTACTTTGTTTCGAGTAACTAATAGGGTGGCGAAAACGGTACAGTACCGATACACGGTACATTCTCAAACACTTTACCACAACACCACAGGACCGGAGGCCGCGGGCGCTTATCTCTCTTCATCCCTCGTGAGGTCAAGAGAGGGAGAAATTAGCATGTCGTGTACCGTCGGTACACGGTGTGCCGCGGTACACGAGAGAGCGCGCGACGAGAGGCCGTGTACCGCGGTACACGGTACATTGCGGTGCACCACTCTCGCTTTTTGAGCGTGTACCGGTACACGACTGATGAGGGAGTGTACCGGTACACGCACCGCCGTTAGCCACCTTAGTAACTAACCATCGGGCGATTAGTTATGTGACGATAAAAAGTACAGATCGAGAGAAAGATTTGCATTTCGGGGGGGGGGGGGGTGACAACACAACAACGGACAAAAAAACGGCTCATAACTCAATGCAAACTCGAACAATCTTTGAAATATTTTTTACTCACTTTCAATACACTCACATACATGGCGCGTTCTAAATTTCCACTAATTAATTAATTAGTCGAAATTGTACTTAGCTATATCGAAAGTCCTGACTATTCTTGCCAATATACTACTATCCACTAGCCCAAGGGGTTGATTTTGAAAAAAAAGTTTTTCGAATTTGAGAGTTGAAATACTTATTATAATCGATGATTTTAACGTCCCATGAACTCCCTTCAGGAAGCTCTCAAAAAGTTCGAACAAGCCGCCCTAGAAAGAGATAGCCGAGTGAAAATAAAGAGAGAAGAAGACGAAAGAAGATTTGCGGAGGTACGAGAAATATTAATGAAAACAATTTACATATTAAGACAGTTTTTTTAGCTATTGAAAATATTTGACGAATGCACGCTCAGTCTATGTTTATTTTCCCGATTTTAATATCTATTCAATGTCTACTCATTCTATGAATGGAAGTCTTTTTCTTAAATTGTTTTTCTAGATGCGTAATGAGATGAATTCAATGAACGATGAGATGACTCAAAGTCGATTGAGAGTCGATGAATTGGAGAGAGAAGTGAGCAATTTAGATCGTTCCTTGTGCATATTCACTTGCTGAAAGGCATTTGTTAAATAAAAAAAATTTTGAAGAACAAACACGAAGTGTTCAAATTGGTGTTCAAATTTAATTAGACAAGAAAACGAGATGAAGTGAAATTGCAGGAAATCAAGTAAGTGCACTATTTGACGAATGGCTTTACAGAACATGGAATTAAAAGATAAATTGGATGAGTCTAATGGAAAGTACAAGAAGCTAGTCATGATGCTGAGAACAATGGAGAAGACTATATTTCGTAATTCTTAATACTTGATTATTTTTTCTATATCGGTGATGTTGAGGATTTTGATAATCTTGGCGTGATGGTTTCTCGAGAGGTTTATATGAGGGGGGGGGGTCAAACAGTGTTCGTGTCACAATAAATATGGAGCTCTTACGAACTCTTAATTTGAAGATTGAAAGTCGGTTTCGCGGATGGAAAATAATTATTCAACGTTACGAATCGTCTCACACAAAATCCATTTTCAGGTTTGACGCAATAAGTGAGAAGGAAGATCACAATCGACTTTTCCTATTTACAACTTTATTTTTACTGTCCGTGCTAATGGAATAATTTCTTTAAGTCGTTCTTTTGATGGGTATGAATAAACAGTTTTATGTATACAGTATGTGTTAAATAATTTAGCTCATATTCAGAATTGTGAATATACTGTTTGGAAGTAATGTCGGATGCTGCACATGAATACGTATCCCCTGCTGTCCAGGCTTCTGGGACATATTACCTTGTGCAATAAAACTTTCTACCGATTTTACCACAACAGAGGAGGGGGGAGGGGGGTGGAAGGATTGGTGAACCTGAGATCACGATATTCAGATTATGCATTTTGAATTGCGTACCCGTGTTTGCTTGACCGTTTCTGATCTACATTCGATATTTTCACAATAACAAAAAAACAATTCAATTTTTAAAATTAATCTTAGTCCCTCACTTATCATTCTCAATTCATCGCTTCCCCAATATTTTTCTCCCATATATTTATTTTCCTCCCGGCGAATTTTAAGCCTTTGATCGTGTGATAAGAAATTGATTGGTCGTCTTCACATTCTCCACAACATTCTCCATTCTCCAGAAAGGGGTCACGAGAGTAAGAGTGTGTAGAATCGATAGGGTATCCCTCACTTCCATCTATAGCACCTTTAACCCCTTCTTGGAGGTTAGGAATCTAGAGTCTTCGCTCATTTTCCCCAGTTACTAATAATCTGATTCTAACGATGCTTACTTGTACGCAAAAAAATGTTTTTTTCTTAAATCTTTCTTGAGGGTTGGAATCATCTTCACTATTTCCCACTCTCCTTGCTCGTTCGTGAATTTCTCGTAAATAAACGAGAGGGTGAATATAATCTCCACAAAAATATAATTTTAATGGCTCAACCAATCCCTTGTATGCACCAATCAGGGTCTCTTAAAGGGAGAAATACCCCAAGAAAAGACATAGAGATTGAACTCTCTTCCGCTGTTTCTCTTGGAGAGAGCTCCAGACAGGGAAGTTATCATAAAAGAGTGATCATAAAACTGTATATTATTAGAATTTCATTTTATGCGAATGCGGCAATATGCACTGCATAATTTTGCCAGGATTTCGTCCAAATCGGCACAGCATGGAGTGATTTCCACATTCCAATTTCGGTGCATTCAAGTTACAATAATTCGCCAGATCCTCTTGGCGGTGGAACCTATGGACAAGTAGTGTGAGTCATCGTTTACACTATCATACTTACCTAGAAATGAATGGTGCGTGCATGCACCACACAATTTTTGCCCGGTTTGTCAATATTTCGAATCATTATCGGCAACTCATTCAACGTTAATTTGAACACCATTCAATAAAATTAATTTCCCTGTTGTTCAGACTCCTCAAAAGCTCTAATTCTTCTGAAGAAAAGTTGGCAATCAAGAAATTCATCGATCCTTTCAAGAATGAGAAAACTGTACGTACGACCTCTTCTGAAAATTTTTTTTTTAAATCACAAAATGAATAGTATCAGATTATACTTTGATATTTCAAGATATCAGTCAACAACCTGTAAAAATGGGATTGGAATTTTCAAACTCAACCCTCCCTTCTCTTCGAAAAAGTAGGGCTGAGGTGATACACTCAGTTTAATTATCTGAATTTGAGGGCAATTACTTCAATGATGATGTGCTAAATGACCCGAAATACGTATTACTAATACACCAATAATCCATCCCTTCTTTCCCATAGCTTGATTCAGTATTCATACTGATATACTCACTTAGGTGATTCAATACTCATACTGGTATACTCAGTTTGGTCGTAGTAATCACCTCGACATGGGGGGTTCGATATCAACACTCCATTCAGACTCACCGCTGTTTCCGCGAGATGCAACTTCTCAAGGAACTAAATCATGAAAACATCGTCAAGATGCGATTTGCATATTCCACAGAAGATTCAATGAATAAACTGGAGACTTTGTGCGTTTCGTTAACTTTTATTTTCGCAGAAATTCGCTTTAAAGGAGGATGAACACCACCGGTTCCCGCATGGAATTTTCTTAGCAACAGGTGTTTATACTGTAAGGAAAGGTTGAGGATAATAATCGCAAACTGAGTGCGCTGCTAAACGCAGTAAGACTTTCTGCGATTCCGTCTGTTCCTCCCCTTCCCTAATCCCTCGTTTGCATGTACTATCTTCCCTCCCCCTTCCCTCTTCCCCGTGGGGGACGAGGGAGGGAAAGGGAGGAGGGTGCATGCGAACTCGAGAGGAGAGTAAAAGTTGACCGAGAGATTTGCTTACTCGCGCACGTGAGAGAACTCCCCTTCTACCGTAATCGGCACTTTACCCTGATTATCCCTTAGCTATTGTAGTTTCTTTGCCAGCGCGTATCTCGGTTCGGATGAAAGATAGTGGTCTCAAATTTTGGAATTTTATTATCGTTCACAGGAGAACGCGAATAATGCCAACAAATCGATATTCTATTTTTCGTGTTCCTCCTCCTTTAAAAAAATGTTTCGAAATCTCTAAAATCGAACTGAAAAAAATAAATCATCACCGAGAATGCAATCAATAAATCTTATTTTGTAGGTATCTCGTAATGGATTTCGGTGGAATCAATTTGTGTGATCTTCTAAGCCTAGAGACGGAAACGGGAAAACAGCTTTTCAGTCTAATTGCTTTCAAGAGAATGATCTCAGAGTTGCTGAGAGCATTGAAATATCTCAATTCGGCAAATGTAAGTGATCTTTTTTATTTAAAAAAAATGCTTATTAAAAAGCAGGTGATCAATTGTAATCTGAAGCCTGCGAATCTCGCAATCAATGATCGAAAGAAGATTACTCTTGTTGGTATGTAATAGTAATTTAATTATATTAAGTACATTTGAAATATTGTTTTTTTGCTCATAACGGAAAACGCACTGCATAAGAACTTTCAGAAATAGGCAAGTTGCAATGAGCTTGTCGACTTGCCTGATTACAATTTAAAACAAATAGGAATCGTTTAAATATTTTTCATCAGATTTCGGTCTCGCACGATTCGATGACCCAGCGATGACACGCTATCCTGAGACAATGAACTATCGAGCAATTGAGACTTTGTCCCTCGGTGATTTCACAGCTCCGCACAATGAGAAAGGTTATAATGAAGTTTATTAATTGAGCATAAGCCGGTTCTGACCAGGTGAAAACTTGTATTACCGGGGAATTTAAATAACAAACTTGAATTGAATTCAACTTTTCAGCCGATATTTGGTCGATCGGAGCTATTCTCTATGAAATGCTAACAGGACAAATTCTGTTCGAGGGTAACCAGGGTCTCATAAAAGCTTTGGAGTTCTGCGGGCCGATTCCGGAGAATGTTCTTCAAAAGGTTCTTGTTTATTTATCCCTAGAAAAATTATCAATGGCATGAATTGTTTAAACAGAACGGAGATGAAAGCCTTGACATGAACTTCAAATTATTTGTAGATCTCTTGGTTCTCTGTTCGGTGCAAAAATATAAAAGTTTTTTTGAAATTTTTATAAATATAATTTGTAGATCGACCACAAAATGAGTTGTGAATTCTTGCGAAAGAAATCGCAGAATGTTGTTCGGGTAGACTTCATAAATAAACTCTCTTCTGAATGTCGACCTTGGTTGAAAGAAGAAATCGAGGAGAATGTTCTGACACGTTTTAACGTGAAAAATCGAAAATTTCGAAAAGTTCCAAAATGATTCAGAGAGCGTAGGGGATCAGAGAAAACGTTTCCGAAATTGCTCTAAAAGTTCTGAACGCACTGTATCCTGCGTTTCCGTTGTGAAAGGCTCGTGAGGCTGAGAGCGATCGAAAAAAGTTGCCACTACGCCACTTCGTGGCTCCACTTCGTGGAATTTGGAGCCGGCTACAGAGCTCCCCCCTGGACCGAGCCTGGAGTCGGCTGCAAAGCTCCCCCTGGACCGAACTGTGCCCTGCAACTGAACGCCCCCCTGAACCATACTTTGAAAACGTAGTGCGCACCCTACCATAACGTAGTTTAACCTCAACACACCCTGCTAGTTGTGAACCATTATTCAAAATATATTATTTATAAGTTTGCGAAAATTGGAGGGATAGGGAAATGACAGCGATACAATGATACAATCCACATTCAATCTCGTTCCTGTTTAGTCTATACTTTTTTACCTTGTAAATTACTAATACGTGTGTACTATATTTCCCTACGCAATTACTACAAACCAAACACTGTTTTCTCCTCCACACCCTGTTTACACTCCCCTCCCCTCCCACCGTCGGCTAGCAATCGATCTACCGTATCCCTGATCAGTGTGCGGGCGGGTGCGTGTACAGCCTCATTTCTCATGGTCATTCGAGAGCACTCCTTCAAAGTGTCGTCATGGCTCAATGGATAAGTCGATTGCCCTTCTCGCCGAGCGGTGGTTCAATTCCTCGTCTTTCATTTAACTTTTGCGGCTGCTCCAACCGCGCCGCCATTCCTACACGTGTAGGAATGGCAGAGCAACCATTCTCACACGTATAGGAATGGTTGGTCTTCAGTTTCAATTCTTCTGGATAAAATTTGGTTCTGCCATTCCTACACGTGTAGGAATGGTTGCCCTCCAATTTTCGCAATCATTGAAAAAATTAAAGTGTGAATAATGGTGCGCCTACTTTGAACCAAATGACATTGAGGTGAACCATTTTTAGAGTTTCGTATTTTTGTCTTAGCGGTTATATTGGCTTCATACGTCGAAATTTGGCAACGAGTGTCATATGAACTTTGGTTGATGAAAAATGGTTAAAATTGGACAATAAATATAGAGAAAATTAAAAGTGCGAAAATTGGTGCAATTTTTAGAATGAAACCTCTTATATTGTTTAGCAGTGGTTTATCAATAATCTATTTGTATTCAATGAGGGACCGAATCGGGGCTCTGACGACACTAATTGGCTCAACTCGAGCTTCCCAATATATGGTCCCGATAGTGGACATCTGCCCACGAATTTTGTTACGAACAACGAGTAAAATATAAAGTTTCTACTGGACAAGCGACTGCTTTGTTGGGGCACACCGGGAAGGCCGGTTGCTGTAAAGGCATGCTTATTCACTGCTGTCCAGGCTTCTAGGGCATGTCATCTTGCGCAATCAAAGTCGGTACTAGTTATACCGCCACTGATGGGGATGGAAGACTTGGTGTATCTCAGATCGCGATAGTCCGATTATGTATTTTCAATTTCATATCAGCGTTTGGATTTGTTTGTGATCAACATTCGATATTTACAAATTAGACCAAAATAATGCAATTTTAAAACTTTCCGTAGTCCCTAACTCATCAATCTCAATTCAACGCTTTCCCAATATTTTATCTCCCATAAAACCGGCGAAATTTGAGCCTTTGATCGTGCGATAAGAAATTGATTGGGCGTCTTCGCATTCTCCACATCATTCCACCGACTTTCCAAAACTCCCGAAAGGGGTTACGAGTGAGAGAGCGTGTAGAGTCGAGAGGGCATCCCTCACTTCCATCTATTTCACTTTTAACCCCTCCTTGGAGGTTTGCAATCACGAGATTTTGCTAATTTTCCCTCCTTACTTATTTTCTGATTCTAACGTTTCTGCTTTAATTTGTGAGCCAATAGTGATTGTTTTTCTTTAATATTTCTTGAGGGTTGATACAGTCTTCACTAATTCTCACTCTCCTTGCTCGTTCGTGAATTTTTCGTAAATAAACGACAGGGCGAATATAATCTCCACAATTTTACACTCCATAACTCACCTCATTTCCTGATCGAAAACGAGTGTTCGATCGATGAAATCTCTCAACTCCTCACTATTCTCCTCGATTTCTTCTTTCAACCAAGGTCGACATTCAGAAGAGAGTTTATTTATGAAGTCTACCCGAACAACATTCTGCGATTTCTTTCGCAAGAATTCACAACTCATTTTGTGGTCGATCTACAAATTATATTTATAAAAATTTCAAAAAAAAACTTTTATATTTTTGCACCGAACAGAGAACCAAGAGATCTACAAATAATTTGAAGTTCATGTCAAGGCTTTCATCTCCGTTCTGTTTGAACAATTCATGCCATTGATAATTTTTCTAGGGATAAATAAACAAGAACCTTTTGAAGAACATTCTCCGGAATCGGCCCGCAGAACTCCAAAGCTTTTATGAGACCCTGGTTACCCTCGAACAGAATTTGTCCTGTTAGCATTTCATAGAGAATAGCTCCGATCGACCAAATATCGGCTGAAAAGTTGAATTCAATTCAAGTTTGTTATTTAAATTCCCCGGTAATACAAGTTTTCACCTGGTCAGAACCGGCTTATGCTCAATTAATAAACTTCATTATAACCTTTCTCATTGTGCGGAGCTGTGAAATCACCGAGGGACAAAGTCTCAATTGCTCGATAGTTCATTGTCTCAGGATAGCGTGTCATCGCTGGGTCATCGAATCGTGCGAGACCGAAATCTGATGAAAAATATTTAAACGATTCCTATTTGTTTTAAATTGTAATCAGGCAAGTCGACAAGCTCATTGCAACTTGCCTATTTCTGAAAGTTCTTATGCAGTGCGTTTTCCGTTATGAGCAAAAAAACAATATTTCAAATGTACTTAATATAATTAAATTACTATTACATACCAACAAGAGTAATCTTCTTTCGATCATTGATTGCGAGATTCGCAGGCTTCAGATTACAATTGATCACCTGCTTTTTAATAGGCATTTTTTTTAAATAAAAAAGATCACTTACATTTGCCGAATTGAGATATTTCAATGCTCTCAGCAACTCTGAGATCATTCTCTTGAAAGCAATTAGACTGAAAAGCTGTTTTCCCGTTTCCGTCTCTAGGCTTAGAAGATCACACAAATTGATTCCACCGAAATCCATTACGAGATACCTACAAAATAAGATTTATTGATTGCATTCTCGGTGATGATTTATTTTTTTCAGTTCGATTTTAGAGATTTCGAAACATTTTTTTAAAGGAGGAGGAACACGAAAAATAGAATATCGATTTGTTGGCATTATTCGCGTTCTCCTGTGAACGATAATAAAATTCCAAAATTTGAGACCACTATCTTTCATCCGAACCGAGATACGCGCTGGCAAAGAAACTACAATAGCTAAGGGATAATCAGGGTAAAGTGCCGATTACGGTAGAAGGGGAGTTCTCTCACGTGCGCGAGTAAGCAAATCTCTCGGTCAACTTTTACTCTCCTCTCGAGTTCGCATGCACCCTCCTCCCTTTCCCTCCCTCGTCCCCCACGGGGAAGAGGGAAGGGGGAGGGAAGATAGTACATGCAAACGAGGGATTAGGGAAGGGGAGGAACAGACGGAATCGCAGAAAGTCTTACTGCGTTTAGCAGCGCACTCAGTTTGCGATTATTATCCTCAACCTTTCCTTACAGTATAAACACCTGTTGCTAAGAAAATTCCATGCGGGAACCGGTGGTGTTCATCCTCCTTTAAAGCGAATTTCTGCGAAAATAAAAGTTAACGAAACGCACAAAGTCTCCAGTTTATTCATTGAATCTTCTGTGGAATATGCAAATCGCATCTTGACGATGTTTTCATGATTTAGTTCCTTGAGAAGTTGCATCTCGCGGAAACAGCGGTGAGTCTGAATGGAGTGTTGATATCGAACCCCCCATGTCGAGGTGATTACTACGACCAAACTGAGTATACCAGTATGAGTATTGAATCACCTAAGTGAGTATATCAGTATGAATACTGAATCAAGCTATGGGAAAGAAGGGATGGATTATTGGTGTATTAGTAATACGTATTTCGGGTCATTTAGCACATCATCATTGAAGTAATTGCCCTCAAATTCAGATAATTAAACTGAGTGTATCACCTCAGCCCTACTTTTTCGAAGAGAAGGGAGGGTTGAGTTTGAAAATTCCAATCCCATTTTTACAGGTTGTTGACTGATATCTTGAAATATCAAAGTATAATCTGATACTATTCATTTTGTGATTTAAAAAAAAAATTTTCAGAAGAGGTCGTACGTACAGTTTTCTCATTCTTGAAAGGATCGATGAATTTCTTGATTGCCAACTTTTCTTCAGAAGAATTAGAGCTTTTGAGGAGTCTGAACAACAGGGAAATTAATTTTATTGAATGGTGTTCAAATTAACGTTGAATGAGTTGCCGATAATGATTCGAAATATTGACAAACCGGGCAAAAATTGTGTGGTGCATGCACGCACCATTCATTTCTAGGTAAGTATGATAGTGTAAACGATGACTCACACTACTTGTCCATAGGTTCCACCGCCAAGAGGATCTGGCGAATTATTGTAACTTGAATGCACCGAAATTGGAATGTGGAAATCACTCCATGCTGTGCCGATTTGGACGAAATCCTGGCAAAATTATGCAGTGCATATTGCCGCATTCGCATAAAATGAAATTCTAATAATATACAGTTTTATGATCACTCTTTTATGATAACTTCCCTGTCTGGAGCTCTCTCCAAGAGAAACAGCGGAAGAGAGTTCAATCTCTATGTCTTTTCTTGGGGTATTTCTCCCTTTAAGAGACCCTGATTGGTGCATACAAGGGATTGGTTGAGCCATTAAAATTATATTTTTGTGGAGATTATATTCACCCTCTCGTTTATTTACGAGAAATTCACGAACGAGCAAGGAGAGTGGGAAATAGTGAAGATGATTCCAACCCTCAAGAAAGATTTAAGAAAAAAACATTTTTTTGCGTACAAGTAAGCATCGTTAGAATCAGATTATTAGTAACTGGGGAAAATGAGCGAAGACTCTAGATTCCTAACCTCCAAGAAGGGGTTAAAGGTGCTATAGATGGAAGTGAGGGATACCCTATCGATTCTACACACTCTTACTCTCGTGACCCCTTTCTGGAGAATGGAGAATGTTGTGGAGAATGTGAAGACGACCAATCAATTTCTTATCACACGATCAAAGGCTTAAAATTCGCCGGGAGGAAAATAAATATATGGGAGAAAAATATTGGGGAAGCGATGAATTGAGAATGATAAGTGAGGGACTAAGATTAATTTTAAAAATTGAATTGTTTTTTTGTTATTGTGAAAATATCGAATGTAGATCAGAAACGGTCAAGCAAACACGGGTACGCAATTCAAAATGCATAATCTGAATATCGTGATCTCAGGTTCACCAATCCTTCCACCCCCCTCCCCCCTCCTCTGTTGTGGTAAAATCGGTAGAAAGTTTTATTGCACAAGGTAATATGTCCCAGAAGCCTGGACAGCAGGGGATACGTATTCATGTGCAGCATCCGACATTACTTCCAAACAGTATATTCACAATTCTGAATATGAGCTAAATTATTTAACACATACTGTATACATAAAACTGTTTATTCATACCCATCAAAAGAACGACTTAAAGAAATTATTCCATTAGCACGGACAGTAAAAATAAAGTTGTAAATAGGAAAAGTCGATTGTGATCTTCCTTCTCACTTATTGCGTCAAACCTGAAAATGGATTTTGTGTGAGACGATTCGTAACGTTGAATAATTATTTTCCATCCGCGAAACCGACTTTCAATCTTCAAATTAAGAGTTCGTAAGAGCTCCATATTTATTGTGACACGAACACTGTTTGACCCCCCCCCCTCATATAAACCTCTCGAGAAACCATCACGCCAAGATTATCAAAATCCTCAACATCACCGATATAGAAAAAATAATCAAGTATTAAGAATTACGAAATATAGTCTTCTCCATTGTTCTCAGCATCATGACTAGCTTCTTGTACTTTCCATTAGACTCATCCAATTTATCTTTTAATTCCATGTTCTGTAAAGCCATTCGTCAAATAGTGCACTTACTTGATTTCCTGCAATTTCACTTCATCTCGTTTTCTTGTCTAATTAAATTTGAACACCAATTTGAACACTTCGTGTTTGTTCTTCAAAATTTTTTTTATTTAACAAATGCCTTTCAGCAAGTGAATATGCACAAGGAACGATCTAAATTGCTCACTTCTCTCTCCAATTCATCGACTCTCAATCGACTTTGAGTCATCTCATCGTTCATTGAATTCATCTCATTACGCATCTAGAAAAACAATTTAAGAAAAAGACTTCCATTCATAGAATGAGTAGACATTGAATAGATATTAAAATCGGGAAAATAAACATAGACTGAGCGTGCATTCGTCAAATATTTTCAATAGCTAAAAAAACTGTCTTAATATGTAAATTGTTTTCATTAATATTTCTCGTACCTCCGCAAATCTTCTTTCGTCTTCTTCTCTCTTTATTTTCACTCGGCTATCTCTTTCTAGGGCGGCTTGTTCGAACTTTTTGAGAGCTTCCTGAAGGGAGTTCATGGGACGTTAAAATCATCGATTATAATAAGTATTTCAACTCTCAAATTCGAAAAACTTTTTTTTCAAAATCAACCCCTTGGGCTAGTGGATAGTAGTATATTGGCAAGAATAGTCAGGACTTTCGATATAGCTAAGTACAATTTCGACTAATTAATTAATTAGTGGAAATTTAGAACGCGCCATGTATGTGAGTGTATTGAAAGTGAGTAAAAAATATTTCAAAGATTGTTCGAGTTTGCATTGAGTTATGAGCCGTTTTTTTGTCCGTTGTTGTGTTGTCACCCCCCCCCCCGAAATGCAAATCTTTCTCTCGATCTGTACTTTTTATCGTCACATAACTAATCGCCCGATGGTTAGTTACTAAGGTGGCTAACGGCGGTGCGTGTACCGGTACACTCCCTCATCAGTCGTGTACCGGTACACGCTCAAAAAGCGAGAGTGGTGCACCGCAATGTACCGTGTACCGCGGTACACGGCCTCTCGTCGCGCGCTCTCTCGTGTACCGCGGCACACCGTGTACCGACGGTACACGACATGCTAATTTCTCCCTCTCTTGACCTCACGAGGGATGAAGAGAGATAAGCGCCCGCGGCCTCCGGTCCTGTGGTGTTGTGGTAAAGTGTTTGAGAATGTACCGTATATCGGTACTGTACCGTTTTCGCCACCCTATTAGTTACTCGAAACAAAGTAGTATGGACAACTGACAAATTCACTAAAATATTGCTCCATATTGAATATTATTTGTTAGTCTTAGTTCTCTATCGTAAAAAAATAACTCACGGGAAATTTCGCCTTGCAGATTTCAAAGGTGTTTTCCCATTTGCTTCCCACAATTGTCTCCGTTGCTCGTCTCACATAAATTTCTCCTCCGTGCACACCAACTATGGAGTACCAGTAACTTGTCTTTGAATTATTCACCTGTCTCCTGTAATGATGGAATGCAAATAACTCATTGAATCATCAACTTTTTTTCTTGAAATTTCGACTTTTATAATATTTATATTTCACGGCAAAATTCAGGGCAATACGCTCATAGTTCCATTTGACTCACGGTAATTTGATCGATAGAATCTCCATTGTAGTTGTATCAAGAACAAATAATGAACACGAATTCCACCCGTCTTGGCAGAAATATACGAGGGGAGAATCGTCGTTATCAAATATGGTCTAAGAATAATCGAATAAGGAAATGTTTTCTGGGGAATATTCGCAACCTATGTAGTGATTACAAATTACTTACGGCATCTCTGCACTTGAGAACAATTATATTAGGAGACAAATTAATCACTGTCCCTTCATCTTCCAAATCAGGATTTGTGTATATTAGCTTGTCCCTGAAATCCTTTCTTTCTTTAACTTCATATTCCTCCTCAATTCACCTATGAAATGTCTGTAAATAGCATCCTTTCAGCTTTTCTTCTTCTACGTCCACAATAATTCCATTCTTCGGATCATCCCAAGCACGATAAATGACTTCTTTTCCATTTATTTTTCTCCTTAGTAAAATGCCTTCACATGCCCACTCGTCCTGCAATTACAATCTAATCTTATTTTAAACTAGCCGGAATGTGTTGAGGTTAAATATACTACGCTTTATGCGTACACTACGCTCTATGCACAGTTGTGGGTGAAGGTTCGGTCCAGGGGGAGATCGGTAGCTAGCTCCAGGTTCGGTCCAGGGGGAACTTGGTAGCCTGCTCCAGGTACGGTCCAGGGGGAGCTAAGTAACCTACTTAAGATTCGGTCCGGGGGGATCTCGGTAGCCTTCTCCAGGTACGGTTCAGGGGGACCTCGGTAGCCTTCTTCAGGTACGGTTCAGGGGGAACTCGGTAGCCTAGTCCAGGTTCGGTCCAGGGGGGTTTAGTATGTTGGGGAATGTTATTCTCTAGAAAGAGTACTGGCTTATTCCGTTGCAAAAGTCTCGTGAGGCTGAGAGCGATCGAAAACAGTTGCCACTACGCCACTTCGTGCCTCGCTCTCAGCCTCACGTGCCTTTCTCAACGGAAACGCATGGCGTGTTCGAACACGTTTCTGACATCGCAAATCACTTT
Organism: Pristionchus fissidentatus; assembly: GCA_036245785.1. Lineage (NCBI taxonomy): Eukaryota > Metazoa > Nematoda > Chromadorea > Rhabditida > Neodiplogasteridae > Pristionchus > Pristionchus fissidentatus. The sequence continues at coordinate 8,176,705 of BTSY01000003.1, forward strand.
TCCTGTGATCCCCCACGCTCTGCGAATCAATTGGCAACTTTTCAAAATTTTCATGTTAAAACTCGGCAAAACAGGAAAACTCGTGTTTCACGTTACTCAAGAACGTGCTAAAAGGGCTTCTGACACTTGCGAAAAATGCGGCAAACGTTTTGCCCGCGGCGGGGTTGGAACCTGGGGGTCTCGGTTTGAAAGTTAAGCGCATTATGAAGTAAGGAAGGAATAGGACTGCATATAATATTCGTAGAAAAATTTCGGTTGGATGTTGTGAATTTCGTGCGGAAAAGTTCAATACTCTACAAATTACGGACAGATCTTCCTCCAGCGAGTGTATCTAATACTATGAAGATGTTTCACAATCATATAAACTTCGAAATATAAGATCAAAAAGTTGTAAATATAAAGGGTCGCAAACAACCTGAATATTGGTTTCTATTAGTTTCACATTGTTTTCACTGAAAAAAGATCAAGAATGATCATTCGCGACTAATATTCGGGTGTCCCAAAAGTACTGTCACAAAATCTAAGCAAAGAGATTTTCATTATAACTTGAAGAGGTGTAAACGGTCGGTGATCGAGGTAGTCATCGTTTATACTAGTGGCCTCCCCATATCGATCGCGCAGAACCATGGAACTCTTACTTTAGAAAGAGTGGTTCTGGAGTCAAACCAAAATTGACAGTCAGCGTTGAGAGAGGTCCGATTAGATAGCTCTTTTCCAGAACAGATGGCCGCAATGATTTCGAAACAGTGATAGTTGATGGCACTGGTATCGAGAGTATACAGCGGTATTGTTAGTCACTCCTGCTTTGGATTGCCCTTCTTTTTCTGAATCAATTTCGAACAATGAGGTCTTTGTCGGTCGATCGTAATTTCAATGTCTTCCTATCTTATGAGACCAAGAAGGACTCTGACGACGACCTCTTGCAGTTGGGTAGATAAGAGGTCGTCGGTGATGTTGGTGCTATGAAGAAGGACTTCCACTTAGATGGAGCCCGGAAAGGAGGAGAAGAAACTAATTAATTCATGATTTTTCTGAACTTTTTTCTTTGAGACGGGCTATGACTTCTCTCCTGCACGCAATCGATCCAGTCTCATGTTAGTGTTGTCGTACATGATCCACTTCATATCCATATCGATTACCTTCCTGGCCCATCCTTAGTTCCCCCAACAGTCGAAAAATCCGTGACACATAATAACACGTTTCTTTTCCGTGATAGCCAATATGTTCCGATTTACGGCATTTTGTAGCTTCGGGCTCTTCCAGTTCTGTTAGGCAATTTTATGCAGGGTGGATATGGGAGTATGAGTGACTGCTTCCGCCAGAAGGGCATTGGTTTTTGAGATTACTTGCCTACGCAATGAGAACGGAGAGTCCGTTTCAGTGAGGTTACGGAAAGAGTGGGGTCTGTGGAGTCTGAAAGCGAACGCCAAATGCCAACACTAACAGATTCGCATATTAAGGGCCGCCACTAGTTTCGATAGCGCCAGTTGTTCATTGGTTTCTACGTGTTTCTTACCATTGAGAAATTACTAGAGCAAAATCGATCAAAAGTAGGTTGATGTGTACTTCGGTAGAATTGTTGTAAAAACCAGGACAGTGAAGCAGTTAATTAACACTGAGGCATGTTTGATTACTGAGTGGACAATGTACCAAAGCAATTATATCATTGTGCCTATTGATCGATAACATGTTCTATACAACCATGAAAATAGGCTTTGTGACAGATCTTTTGGGACACCCTGATAGTTACACTTGGAAGGCGTAACAACTTATAAGTCAGCGCCACATTACAACGCATGGCGGATTTTTATCTTCACTTTGAAGATATTTATGATTTTTCAAACTTTACTATTTCTCGAAAAAAAATCCGACTCTCACGCGAAAACGAATATTTAAAAAAAATTATATATATATATCAAACTTCCTCAAATTCTCGAATGAAACCGATTTGAATTTCGTTGGGAGGGTGAAAAGTGGTTGTGTAGATCTGAAATAAAAGAATGCGAGTTTTCAAAGAAAAATAATTACCTTGTGTGTATCAGTTCTGAAATAGAATGCGTCGCCATAGCAGTGAACCCAAGTAATTCTTCCGTCCCAAGATTCTATCGCTGTCACTTTTTGGCCACTGGAATGAATATAACATCCATTCAGATTAATTTGAAAACTTACTTATAGAGAACGTAAATTGTCGACCGAGACACATAGAACACCGTTCCTGTAATCACTCATCTGTTTATGATTGATGATCACGATTTTGGACTACAAAAATGAGGAGAAAGCTTGGAAGTGATAAAGTCCCACGTTCTTCCACTTATTTACTCGATATTCTTTACTGGAACAGTTATGTGGAATGTTGTTCAAACTCACCATCGAAAGTAAATGCATAGAAATCCGTTTCAATTGATTTTATTTCATCGAAATCGAGTGTAGCCATGACTGAAAATAATATAAAAGATATTTCATTGCGATCGGGTTGAGAAAAATCAAGAAACGAATTGATTAATAAGAGAGGAGAAATAAAATCGCACACTCGATCAATGCCTTATCAATAGCACCTCAAAAGGGGCGTGTCAGTTAAATGATCAAACGGCTGATCTTTCGAAATGAGAGAGACAAAGAGAGAAGGAGAGAGAGAGAGAGAGAGAGAGAAACGGAGAGAGAGAGAGAGAAACGGAGAGAGAGAGAAACGTGAAATCGAGATAGGGAGAGAAGCGGGAGAGTTTGTAGAGAGAGAAAAATGAAAATGGTTTATTTAAAAAATAGAGGAAAGAACTGTTACCGATATTTTTATGGAAACATAAATATTGCCTGAAATAAGAGGAGGAATACAAACTTAGAATTTCGACAATTTCATCGACGATAGTGAGAAATATTTGTAAAAGCGAAAATATTTCATCGCCTTTCTATCCTACTTCGACTCCTTTTCATTTTATCAGTGGAATGGAGTCGACCGTGACCAAACGTTGATTGATTCCTCATACACACCATGTCAAGCGGGGGAAGAATGCTCATTTGCGTGGCGCGAGATGTCCCCTGCGTCTCTGCCCTAATCCGATTAGCATGTCTGGTGCGGCGGGAGGGGTGATCAGACGACAGTGAGAGATTCTTTGAAACACAAATGAACGTTGTGGAACGTACACATTTCAACCGCATGTAGCTTTTCAACAAGAAAAGGTATTGAGATGAAATTTTTAGGTGATGTAGAAACACCATCGACGAATATTTTAATGATATTTAGGTTTTTTGATTTGCTGTTTTGTTACGTAGGGATGACGCAATCGCACCATTATTCTTTGGAATATCATAATGGTTTCATGTATTTTTCCAGCTCTTGGAAGTTTTAGAGCATAGAGAATAGTTCAATGATGGAACACTGGAAAGAAAATAAAGTTGCTGCGCCTTCGCATCTTGGACGGTCGCTAACAGATTTCTCGGCTTCTAGACAAGCTTCTAGTTCGAAGAAAACTTCGACTTCTAGTACGACCAAAGATAAAGCGGGAAGATTGCTGATGATTCAGATAAAGCGGGAATAAATGGAATTATCGGAAATCGAATTGTCATTATTAAGAAGTGATGATGCGACATTCCAACGGTAGTATTTCAGAGATTATTATCCGCGAGGAAAATTTTCCGCTCATGGTACTTCGAATAATTGACATAGAATGAAACTTTTTTTTTGCTTTCAAAGGTACTGTCCAGGGGGATTTCAGTCGCCGGGTATAGTTCGGTCAAGGGGGACTTCAGACGCCGGGTACGGTCCAGGGGTTCATCGAAAAAAAGTTGCCCAGCGAACTTTTTACTGTAGGTTACGGTAGCACTTATTGATTTATTGATTTTCGTGTTTTTGAGAGGTAACTGCCTCTCCGAGGCGCCCACCCATTGGGAAAGGGGAATTGGTAGTCGTCGCTAGAGATAAATAGGTCTGGTACAACGAACTCCGGACTGAATCTGTAACACTGTAACTCTCCCGCGAGCCCAGCTCGAGGACGAGACCTATCTTTGCCTTTTCAGCCAAGATGCGAAGGCGCATCTATCATCATGGCAACTAGAAAAGGGCCGATTTTTCGATTTCAAACTAATTATTTTATTAAAAAATCAGAAAGGCTGGAAACCCCGCGAAAACAGCTAAAAACGGCTGTTTTCCGCACGCTGGAGCTATTAACTCCGTGGAGTTGGAAGATATGGAAATGAGAATTTTACTAGCAGTTAGAGAAAGCATTTCCTCACAAAATGCTCAGGGCCGATTTTTCGATTTCGTTCTTATTTTCGAGCAATTATTTGAATAGTAACATGCATTCTTGATATGAGGAATAAGAAAATTCTCTCTATCTTTCTTCTATCTGAGTCATTTAACGTAGTTTTCGGATATGACATGGGGAAACACATTCTCTACCGAATACCGTTTTCACGTTGTGTTTAGCTGCTCTCATTTCTGAGCTATGAGCTTGCAACTGAATCTCAGAAATCCGACATGTAAATTAGCATCGATTTACTCTCGCCGCTCTCGCCGCTCGCTAATCCCCCAGAGACTCGTGCCACGCAAATGAGCATTCTTCCCCCGCTTGACATGGTGTGTCATAGCGATAAGTAAAGGTGGAAAATGCATTGATGTACACAAGGGAAAGGAAGAGTAGTCGATATTGATTATTGCTCCAATTTGAGAAAAAAGCCACTCAGTGGTAAATTTATGAAATGAGCGCATAAACAAGAAGCGTTAGACAACGCAATTCATTCACGATAGTAGAACGAGACTTATCACAAGCTTCCAGGAAGGGGATAGGAGGTTAAAGAGATTGTAAGACAGTGAGAGGTGTCCTCTCGATTGCACATAGTGCGAACTCTCTTAGATGTCAACATCTAGATACTAAGTCTCTTGCCGAGATAGTACATGAATTTGAGAGCGTAGATTGTGAAGTACTTTGAGTTGGACTAATTAGATGTCAACAAGTAAGAGATTTCTGAGTATGCATTTCACTACAGAACGATGCATCGAATGAAGTGTAGTATTTGGCTCTAACTCATCAATTTCTTATCAACCGCTCAAAGGCGCAAATTTCGACGCTTTTATGGGAGAGATTATATTGGCGTTTGTGAAGAAATTTCATGGCGAGAAAATCTGACGAATTTTCAAATTGATGTAAAAAACTGGATTTCACATCAGCCACTCGAAATTTTCAGCAAGGACAACATTCTTCAGGCGAGGTGAAAATGAGATTATTGTAATGCGCTCTGTTGAATAAATATAAAAATCTTCAATAAATGACCGTATCAATATTCGACTGCAATTGGACTCAAATTGAGACTGAGAAAACCAAAATGTTCAATGTCATTTCAAATTTTAATAAAACTAAGCTGGATATTTTCAAGTACTCATCCCCGTGTCAATGTCTTCTCTTCTCTCATTTCACTAATTGCAATAAATATACCGGACGCGAAAACAGTCGGTGCGCGGAAATACTTGAAGTTAATAAAGTGCACTGTTCATGACCATAAATTCATTGCGAAAAGTAGACAATTGTTCCTTGCGAAAAGTAGACAAACCTAAATTGCGGAAAAATTTTCAGAAGAGAAAGAGAAGAGAAGCCTCACTTCCAGGCGTAAATATTTGGTCCCACGAATATTTGGTTAACTGAGTTCTCACTGTGGGGCAGTGGGGATCGAGAAAATGATGAGAGCCTCGAAAATGGAAAGTTTTAATTATTAGTTTGATGAAAGTGATGTTTAATATCCAGATGTTCATTACTTGCATTCATTGTCTCGTTTCGATATTTCTTCACACTCTTAGTAATTTCGTGTCTCTTTACACTTTGTAAAAAATCGCTGATGTTTTCGAATCAACTTCGCTTCACTCAAAATCACCCTTTTCCACGGCTTAGTCGAATCTCCAGAAGCGAGCATAAGTAAAAAAGCGCGGATTCACTTACTCCCGACCCCTTTCTGGAGAATTGGAATTGAAAAGAAACGTTGGTTACCTAATGCTGATCAAACGTTAAAGTTTTTAAGATTCGTTGAGAACTACTTTATCGAATATCAGGAACAAACAATGGCATGTGAATTATCTCGATTATTGCATAGATATTATAGACTGCCTCGAAAATAACTCTGATTGGAGCATTCTATCGTGAACAAAGTGCAGTTAGCTTCATCTCATTTATTGCGTCCAACCTGAAAATAAAATTTCAAACTCAATTAATTACATCATTCTCACCATCATGAGTAGCTTCTTATACTTTCCATTCGACTCATTCAGTTGATCTTTCAATTCATTATTTTGTCTCTTCAATTCCATGTTCTGTAAAGATATCGATCGAATGTATGTATTGTTTTCTCGCAATCTGACATCACGAAATGGTTATATTTTTTTATATTTTTAAACTTCTAACATTTTTGGGATAATGAATATCCAAAATGTTCACTTCTCTTTCCAATGCATCCATTCTCAGTTGAAATTGGTTCATTTTCTCTTCCTGGAAATTTAAGTACATCTCTGTTAGAATATTTATAAATGTATAACGGAAATTGTGTATCGGTGTATAAAATAAACAAAGTATAATATAATTGCGTTATAATTTATAATAAGTAACAACAATGAAACTAACCTGTTTGAGAGTCTCATTGTGCCTTGTCTCGGGTACCTCCCCAAATCTCTGATCTTCTTCTCCTTCTCTTATTTTCTTCCCTTTAACATATCTCTGGTCTCTTTCCACAGCAGCCTTCTCGAAATTTTTGAGGGATTCCTGAATTACTCATTACTTTTCTGATGAATATTTTACGAAGAAATAAAATAATTTCAAGATGTGAAATAGTTTGAAACAAAATTACTATTGGCAACAATCGAATAGTAGAAAAATCCGAACAATATTGCGTCGTCTTTAATATTTTTATATTAGTGTTTGTACTCTGTCAGAAGAAATGAACTCACGGGGAATTTCGCCTTGCAGATTTCAAAGGTCTCTTCCCATTCGAATCCCACTCTTGTCCTCGTAAATCGTCCCACAGTAATTTCTCCTCCGTGCACACCAACCATGTAGTACAAGTAGTATGTCGTTGGATTATTCACCGGTCTTCTGCAATGATGGAATACAAATATCTCACTGAATCATACACGCGTCGTTTGAATCTTCGAAACGTTCTTTCATTATTTATAGTAGTTTTTTTTCGAAAATACAATGCAATGCGCGGGAGGATATCAAAATTCCCTTTGACTTACGGCAATTTGAGGGTGAAAATCTCCATTGTAGTTGTGTCAAGCACAAATAATGAACATGAATTCATCTCGTATGGACAGAAATATACGAGCGGGGAATCGTCGTTAGCAAATTTGTTCTGAGCATGCGAATATGGAGTGCTTCTAGTGACATTTCATCAATGGAAAATAAGTAGTAACTCACTACATTTCTTCCGCAATTTACAACAATTATATTAGGAGACAAATTAATGGCTGTCGCTTCATTCAAAGCAGGAATCATGTATATTTGTTTGCCCCTAAAATTATTTCTTTCTATATTTTCAGACTCCTCATTGATTCACCTGTGAATAGCACTTATCCCGCATCCTCTCAGCTTTTCTTCTTCTACATCCACAATAATTCCATTCTTCGGATCATCACAAGGGCGATAAATGACTTCTTTTCCATTTACCTTCCTGCTTATCAACATGAACCCATGACACGTCTCTTCCTGAAATTCCCTGCTATTTCTATTTAATATTATATATTTCAAACTTCTTCAACTTCGCGAATAAAAGTTATTCGAATTTCGTTGGGAGGCTGAAAAGTCGCTTTGTAGATCTGAAATAAGAAAAGAAAATCGCTATACTAAATAAAAGTAATTACCTTCTTCGTGTTAGTTGGGAAATATAGTGCGTCGCCAAAGCATTGAAAACTTTCGTGATTAAAGATTTCACCATGCCATGATTTGGTCGCTGTCACTTTTTCGCCACTGGAATAAGTTTAAAATGGAATTAAATTTATTTGAAGACTCACTTATAGAGAACGTAAACCGGCGAGTTGCTGTGGTTTTTCACATAGAAAATCGTTCCTGCAATTTCTCAGCTATATATTTCCATCATTGATGATCACAATTTCAAATTACAAAAGATGAGTGAGAGAGTCTCTCTATTTTTCACTCATTTACTCTTTACATTATCTTTTATGTGAATTTTTATGTGGAAACTTGTGCAAACTCACCATCGGAAGCCTGGTGAGGAAAGCAATACCCTTCGATTGGTTTCCCTTCCCGAATTCGAGTGTTGCCATGGCCGAAAATAATATAAAAGATATTTAAATGGCAACGATTTTACTAGAATTTAAAATGAATTGATCAATAAAAGAGGAGAACGAAATCGAGCAATACCTTATCAGAGAGAGAGAGAGACAAGAGGCTGTTTAGAAATGAGAGGAAAGAGAGAGAGAGAGAGAGAGAGCGAGAGAGACTAAGAATGAAAGAGAAAGAGAATAAGAGAGAATGAGAGAGAAAGAGAGAGAGAAAGAATGAGAGAGAGAATGAGAGAGAGAGAATAAGAGAGAATGAGAGAGAGAGATAGAGAGAGAATGCGAGAGAGAGAGAATGAGAGAGAGAATGCGAGAGAGAGAGAATGAGAGAGAGAATGCGAGAGAGAGAGAATGAGAGAGAAAATGAGGGTAGGTCATAAACCTCGGCGACTTCATCGATGCGAAGTTCGGAATAACGTGGATTTCATGCTCTCTCTTACCTCTTTGTCTCTTTGGTTATTTCTTGAAAAAAATATCGATTAGAGTCTGCTAAAGTGAAGTGATTTCATATGAAATTCAACTCCTCATTCTTATCATTTTCTCATTGGCATGATGTCTTCTTTCACCAAACTGCGCGTGATTCCTCAGTGATAAGAAAAGGTGAGGAAATATATTAGGTGCACACAAGGAATTGTCTGAGTCTTTTAAAATTGTATTCACCCTCTCATTTATTTAATAAAAATTCACGAACGAGCAAGGAAAGATTTAAGAAAAATTCACGAACTAGAACGTGAAAATGTGCAAAGACTCGAAATTCCAAACCTCCAAAAAGGGGCTAAAAGTGAGAAAGATACAAGTGAGAGATCACTTCTCGATTATACAGTACCTGTAAATCGCCCCCTTTTAATGCGATCGCTAATCGATATTTCGCATCACCTGTTGCACAGTTAGGACGACTAGCCTCCCCTATAAAACAATTCAAGTTTTCAATCCGATTGGTCCAGTTGGTCAAGTATTGTAAAAGTAAACTCGGTGATATATGCGATTTTTCAAGTTCGTAGAGAGGGAATCCAACACACCAATATTTTCGTTCGTCTCAATGCCTCCGAGATAACCGTCTACCGCGCCAGCCGACGCTACCAGGAACACGGCACGGCAGACTACCGTCCGGGGAGAGGAAGACCGGTGACCGCAACTTCACCCCAGAAAGGTGAAATGAGTTGACAGAAGATACACCGTAACCCCAAGAGGAGCCTGCACGAGATGATTTAAACCTCAGTATTTCCAACGCCTCCATTCGCAAGGTCGTCAAATCCGGCCTGGTGCAACACCAGTACAAGTACCACAAACTGCATGATTTGGCCGATTGTCTGATCAATCTCCGCATAATGGGATGCCCTCTCCTTCTCGACCGATGTAGCGTTGACGCACATCTGGTCACTTTCTTTACTAACGAAAAGATCGATACTAAAATCGATAGATTCATCGCCCACGATAGCACGATATCTCGCCCTGTTGGTCATCCTCGAATGCGATGGAGAGAAGAACTGAGTCGATCAATAGGGAACGATTGGTGGTCGATTACGCAAGGAGAATATATGTCACGAAGAGATCAGCATGCATTATAACCATCGAACCGCATGATACTGATAAATGATTCTGATTCTGATTCAGGTACCACGGAATCTAACAAGCTGGGTGGCACACCGGTCATACCTCGAATCCTGCCTGTGATCGTATGTGATGGCTTTCGCTCCACCGGTCGGATACCTCTCGTATTTACCACCCCAGGCGGGAATACGAACAAGTACTACTAAACCAATCATATCCTGAAAACCGCGCTAGTCCCCTTGCCAAAGTCTCGTTTCGGTTGGTGCTTTTGGACGCTGCCGAAGGACGGCGCACCCAGCCGAACGGTTAAGAACAGGACCAAGTGACCTGACGAAAATTTTCCAAACTCCATCGCTCTCAATGAATTGCCACCGAACTTTCCCGACATGAATACCAGGATACCAGTTTCTGGAGAGTTCTAGAGAGCAAGCTCCCGTCTACTAAGCAAATCACTTTGGACAGCCTGAAAACGGCCCTCCTCCGAGCGTGGAACACTCTCGAAAATCACTACCATCGTAAATTCTAGATCACATATGTGAAGCGCCTCCGGGCTTGTATTAAACCGAGATGCGGGCACGTCGAAATCCAATGGCATGTTTCTGTTGCTGATGAATTGAATAAATGATTATATAAAACTGGTTGCTCAAATCGCATTCAAAGGGGAGATATTGATAAAAGTGCGAGTGCCAATAATTTTCACGCACCCTGTAGATGAAAACCATAATCACTATTTAACTTTCGTAGTTCGCGGACCGTAGTAAAACACGCAATTCAGAATATTGACATTTATCAGTCCTACTTATCGTGTTTCATTACAGGGATCGTCAAATGCGGCTCTAATAAAAGTGAGTTATAATATTGTAATTTTTGCACGGAACAGACTTAGATTTTATGTACATATATAAAATATTCGATATGTATTATAAAGAACTTTTTAAAGGTAAAATCAGGAAATATATTTAAAAAAATTGCAGATTCAGCACGTCGTTGGCGAGAGGAAATGCCATACAGTTTGCGATTCTGACGTTCGATTTGATTACAAAGGAATGGATGGATTCGTGGAGCATTCGGATGGGGTAAGGTACTGACTATGTTCTCTTTTCCATTTACATACACTATGAAATTACTGATATCAAACTTGTCAGGAGAACTTTCTCTAAGAATTCCTTTCTTAGTGAGTATCTATTGATTTCAGCAAGAGCTTCTCTGTGATTGGGAGGGCGAATTCACTATTGGCCATGAGCAATTGAAGGTACTTTTTCATCTTTCGAACATTTCCCCCGACAATTAGTCCCTAACATGAACTATTCCCTTTCCTCTGTCTGGAAATTTAGCATTGTATAGCAATTCGAAAGCAAAGAACAACAAAAACAATATTTACTACAGTATTAGTTCAACATTACATCTTAATGATTTTTTGTTTACGTATTATTTGATTTTCAATTTTTCAGGTTCTCAAGCGCGGTAATGACGAAGAACCATGCTGGATTGATCGGGATGCCTTGGTATGTAAATTGAATTTTGAAAGCATTTTCTCAGTTATGCAACTAGTTTGGACTGAATAATTGAGAGAGAAAAATATACCAGCGATCTCGAGCAAGACGTAGTTGTGGGTATAGCACTTTTTTAAAAATATTTAAAATATAATTTATATTATACTCTTTTGTAGATGGAATCTGAAGCAGTAATGGCGGATTACAAGAAGGAAATGGGGAAGAAAACAGCTAAGTGAGTTTTTACACAAATATATATTTTACTTATTTAACTTGACATTTTCCTGCTCAATCGATAGTCAGACTAAAATCAACTTGGAGTCTAAACATTTAATGTTTACTACAAATCAATATAAAATGTAATGCATCAGGGATAGAAGCTTCTTCAAGCAACGCCAAAAAGAAATGGAAGAATTTAAGAGAGGAAGAGAGGAACAACTTCGACTGTTGAGAATTCGATATATCGCTCAATGCAAGTAAGTGAAAAGAATGAATTTCTTAAGTTCCCGGAACATATATTGTATTTCTGTAATTGTATTCATCACTGATTGATTATTAGCGTTTGAAATTGGTAAAAAAAACAATTGAATGGCTACATCCTTTACATTTATCGAATACTCAGAGATCGAAGTCTCCAGCTTTCCTTACTCTGGAGTGTTCACATTTCCAATTATTAGGAGAAGTGATGTCCCACCTCTCTGTTTCGCATGCTCTCTAACCTGGAGACAACATCTCCAGAGTAAGGGAAGTTGGAGACTTCCAGCTCTGAGTATAATAATACACTATCGGAAATGCAATATGAAATGGACAATTTTCAGTGGTGAACGGGTATCTCCGATTCCCGAGTTTCCAAAGAAAAGTGAGGAAGAGAAAAAAGAAGAATTGAAAGAGAAAAAAGCTGCGAGGCGTGCTCAAAATAAGAGAAAACGAGAGAGGAAAGAGAAGAGGAAGAAGAGGTATTTTTGCTAATATTAAAAATAAATCTAAAATCTCTTGAGAATTGTTTTTTGTAGTCATTTGGAAAATGCCTTTTTCTAATACAAAGGGAGCCAATCTCGTAGGTCAAGATAAAAATTCGAATCAAACGAAATTAGCATGTTTATCGATTATTTGAAGGAACGCCTCTCTCGCAGCCAAAAGAGCGTCGAAAATCGAATGTGGACATTATCGAGTTGAGTGATGAAAACGATGAAAAAGAGAAGAAATCTGATGATGAAATAGAAGAAAAAGAGAAGAAATCTGATGATGAAATAGAAGAAAAAGAAGGAAGAATATTTTATTGAGAAGAAAAGATTAAGAAGACGATCATATTTGAATAGTAAATAGATAAACAATATTTTTAAAGAAAAAAGACAATGTAAATATTGCATTCTCCCTCATCCTCCAGTTTATGTTTCCCGTTATTTGTGAAAAAGAGTTGTTTTGTGAAATCTTATTCCATTGTTATCATTTCGAATCCCTCAAGTGATTCTCTCCTCTTGTATACAATTCACTTCGGCGTTTCTTATCTTGTCTTTTCTCTCTTTTCAAAGCTTGACACGACCGAAGCCTCGACTGCGAAAAGATAAGAAGATGAGTAATAAAAAGGGAGAAGAAGAGATTGAATATTCACACTCACGTTTGAAAACGATTTATAAATTGAATATGATAATGGTATTGAGTCGATTCAATTTATCTCGCTACATATAGCGCTTGGAATTGTTTGACTGCATGGCCATTACCTAACAACGGCTAACTATGTTCCCGATACTGCGCAACTGAATTGCTTCAATATTGTTTCAAACGACACATTTTTGATAGCATAGTTGGTTCAATGCGAGCTACTAATAGAATAGTGACGATTCTGAATGCACCGAATTGTATTCCGAATAATGAGTGAGATCACGATCTTGCGATTGTGTATTGGACTGTTTTTCTGCATTCGACATTTCAACGCATTCGATACTTCACAATAATTCAATTGAAATCTATCCTGTGGTCCCCCACTCAACAATCTCAATTCATTCTATCAATTGAAATCTATCCTGTGGTCCCCCACTCAACAATCTCAATTCATCGCTTCCCTAATATTTTCTCTCCCAAAAAGCGGCGAAATTTGAGCCTTTGATCGTGTGATAAGAAATTGATTGGGCGACTTCGTATTCTCCCCATCTTTCCACCGATCTTCCAAACCTCCACAAACGGGTCAAGAGTGAGAGAGCGTGTAGAATCGAGAGGGCATCTCCTCTTTCTCCCATCTATCTCACTTTTAACCCCTTCTTGGAGGTTTGGAATTACGAGTCTTCGGTTTCTCCGTTACACCTATTATAATTCTAACGTTGCTTGTTTGTTCGCAAATAATGTTTTTTTTCTTAAATCTTTCTTGAGGATGGGAATCGTTTTAATTTTCACTAAGCTTGGGCCGACACCATATCACTGATAAAATGATAAAAAAAATCAGAGTTATATTTCTGATGAAACATTCCGCTTTAGTAGATTCCTTTTGACTTCGATCAATATTTCTTTGAAGTGAACAAAATCGGCGTAAGCAGAAGTGAACAAAATCGGCGTAAGAATTTTGCATCAATGAATATATCTAGTTTGTCGATCCCTCTCGTATGTATCGTTTTCAAGATCAATTCGCTAATTTGGTACGGTGTTCGCATCGATTTCTTCTTTATTTTACATATTTCATCCGGCATGATCAACTATGAACATTTCTACGTCACAATTCAATTTTAAGATTTTCCGTAGCGTAGTCCCTCACTCAGCAATCTCAATTCATCGCTTTCCCAATATTTTCTCCCATAAAAGCGGCGAAATTTGAGCCTTTGATCGTGCGATAAGAAATTGATTGGGCGACTTCACATTCTCCACATCATTCCACCGACTTTTCAAACCCCCGAAAGGGGTCACGAGTGAAAGAGCGTGTAGAATCGAGAGGCCATATCTCACTTCCATTTATCTCACTTTTTTGGAGGTTTGGAATTTCGAGTTTTCGCTCATTTTCCCCGTAACACTTATTATGATTCTAAGGTTGCTTGTTTGTGCTCAAATAATGTTTTTTTTTGTTAAATATTTCATGAGGATTGGAATCATCTTCACCGATATTCGTGAATGTTTCTTAAATAAACGAAAGGGTGAATATAATCACCACAAAAATATAATATTAAAAGACTAAACAAATCCCTTGTGTACACCTAATACATTTCCTCACCTTCTTATCAATGAGGAATCACGCGCAGTTTGGTGAAAGTCAACAACATTTCACTTACAGTCAAAATGACATATTGTGAACAAAGTATTATAAGATATCATAAGTTATTATAACTATTTATAACTTCTTTTTCCTGAGGTTCCCAGTGAACCGAAAAATTTGAAATTTTGGCAGTCGCCTTTTTTCCGCTTGTGAATAACTTATTACCGAACAGAATTTTAATAAAATATCTTTTTAAAAAGTTCTGTGCGGTTTCTCGTAGATCGCAATTTGAAGCCAGAGCCGGGACATGGGCGAGCCAGAGCCGGGATTCCTAACAAGCCGGATCCGGGAATTAGATTTCGTATTCAAATTTCTCGCCTGGATACCGATAAACCGTTGCCACAGTTGGGTGTGCGCGAGCGGTTGGAACTCCAAGCCAACAATAGCCTGGCGAGGTATTTGAATAGCAGTAAATTCGAATTCTAATTTCCGGATCCGGCTTGTTAGGAATCCCGGCTCTGGCTCGCCCGCGTCCCGGCTCTGGCTTCAAATTGCGATTTACGGGAAACCGCCCAGAACTTTTTGAAATAAATTTTTATTAAAATTCTGTTCGGTAATAAGTTATTCACAAGCGGAAAAAAGGCGACTGCCAAAATTTCGAATTTTTCGGTTCTCTGGGAACCTCAAGAAAAATAAGTTATAAATAGTTAACTTATGATATCTTATAATACTTTGTTCACAATATGTTATTTTGACTGTATAAAAGGATAAGAAGCGAAGTGGAATTTACTATGAAATCACTCCGCTTTAGCAGACTTATCGGTTTATTTCCGAAATTATCTCCCTCGCTATCTTTCTCTCTCTACTTATGTATGCATAGAAATTCCTCATCTAGGACATTCCGAATTTAGCATTGATTAATTCACAGAGGTTTCTGGCTCTCTCTCTCATTTTAAAACATCAACCCTTTGACCTTGTAAAGCTGGCACGCCTCTTTTTCAGGTGCTAGTAATAAGGCGTTGATCGACAGCGTGAATTGATTTCGCCTCTCTTATTCATCAATTCGTTTCTAAATTCTATCCAAATTGCTCGCAATTAAATTTCAATTATATTATTTTCAGTCATGGCTTCACTCGAGTTCGAGAAGATAACACCAATTTTTGAGAATCTCATTCCTCACCAGGCTTCCGATGGTTAGTTTGCAGTTTCTACATAAAAGATCCTAGAAAAGAGAATGTAGAGAGTAAATAAGTGGAAAATAGAGAGACTTTCTCACTCATCTTTAGTAGTTTGAAATCGTGATCATCAATGATGGTAATAAACAACTGAGAAATTGCAGGTACAATTTTCCATGCGAGTTATGGAAAATCGACGATTTTCGTTCTCTATAAGTGAGTCTTCAAATAAATGTAATTCCATTTTAACTCATTCCAGTGGCCAAAAAGTCACACCGATCAAATCGTGGGACGGAGAAATAATTTGGAATTGTTATGAGTGCTTTGGCGACGCACTATATTTCAAAACTAGCACATACAAGGTAATTGCTTTTATTTAGTATTACGATTTTATTTCCTTATTTCAGATCTACAAAGCGACTTTTCACCCGCCCGGTAAATTTCAAGTTACTTTCATTCGTGACCTCAAAAATGTATGCCATATACAATATTAATAAAATGTAAACGTATTAATTACAGGGAGAGTCGTGTAATGGCAACATGTTGCTAAGCAGAGAGATAAATGGAAGAAAAGTCATTTATCGCGCTTGTGATGATCCGAAGAATGGAATTATTGTGGATGTAGAAGAACAAAAGCTGAGCCGATGCTATTTAACGGCAATTCACAGGTGAAATAAATTAAGAGTAAGAAGATAAAAAGGAAAGATATTTCAGGGGCAAACTCATATATGAAAATCCTTCTTTGACTTATGAGACCGCGATTAATTTGTCTCCTAATATAATTGTTGTCAAGTGCTCAAATGCAGTGAGTTACTATCGTACGCCAAGAACACTTTGTACAAAGGTGCGACACGGTGTCGCACAGTGCGACACTTTTTCGCACTTTTCAATTTCCGTTGAAATTCGCCTCGAAATAAGATGATTTCATGGTGTCGCTTGTTTGCGATCGATTCATATCTCAATTTGCTACTTCTCTGGTAGAATAAAATTTTAAAATAATATTAAACAAACTTTTAAATGCTATTAAAAGAAAAATTTAAAAATTCAATCAGTTTTCAATCGCGAGCAAGGATACGGTAGGTGCAATGGTGCGATGTGTACTCTCCACTTTGGTGTTCCGCCCGTCTATCACTCTCTTAAGAGCTACCAGTAATAATTTTCCTGTGATTACTGATCGATTTTCGGCATTCTCACAGTCCATTGCATCGGTCAGAACTTCGTTTTCGACTATGACAGCCAACTAACAATGATAACACAAGTTTCTCGGTGTGTTGAGATTACGGTAGTTTGTCTTCGTCTTGATTTCAACTGATTTGCTTTATTATGGATATTTTCTATTCTAATTTTATTGTAAGTCGTCAGTCCTACCGAATGTCAACATATATATTTTTAAATTGACACGGTATACATGCTAAGCATGATATATTGATTCGATCACCGAGAAACATGTGTTATCATTGTTAGTTGGCTGCCATAGCCGAAAACGAAGTTCAGACCGATGCAATGGACTGTGAGAATGCCGAAAGTCGATCAATAATCACAGGAAAATTATTACTGGTAGCTCTGAAGATAGTGATAGACGGGCGGAACACCAAAGTGGAGAGTACACATCGCACCATTGC
The DNA here is from genome assembly GCA_036245785.1 of Pristionchus fissidentatus. Classification (NCBI taxonomy): domain Eukaryota; kingdom Metazoa; phylum Nematoda; class Chromadorea; order Rhabditida; family Neodiplogasteridae; genus Pristionchus; species Pristionchus fissidentatus. Next base: position 8,193,996 of record BTSY01000003.1, read on the forward strand.
ACCTACCGTATCCTTGCTCGCAATTGAAAACTGATTGAATTTTTAATTTTTTTTTAATAGCATTTAAAAGTTTGTTTAATATTATTTTAAAATTTTATTTTACCAGAGAAGTAGCAAATTGAGATATGAATCGATCGCAAACAAGCGACACCATAAAATCATCATATTTCGAGGCGAATTTCAACGGAAACTGAAAAGTGCGAAAAAGGTGCGAAAAAGTGTCGCACTGTGCGACACCGTGTCGCACCTTTGTACAAAGTGTTCTTGGCGTACGATACTTAGTTTCCATTGGTGAAATATGATGTCAATATTTCACTGGAAGCACTCAATATTCGAATGTTCAGACAATCATTGCTAACGACGATTCCCCTCTCTTATTTTTCTGTGCAAGCGAGGAGAATTCGTGTTCATTATTTGTGCTTGACACAACTACATTGGAGACTCTCTCCCTCAAATTACCGTGAGTCAAATGGAACTTTGATATTTTTGCATATTGATCTGTGCTTTTGTATAGAAATATAAATTATGAATAATGACCGAAGATTCAAATAACCCGTAGAATATTCAGTGAGATATTTCTATTCCATCTTTGCAGAAGACCGGTGAATGATTCAAGGACAAAATACCGGTACAACATCGTTGGTGTGCACGGAGGAGAAATTACTGTGAAACGAACAAAGGGTGAACAATGGGTACGACTGTACTACTCGAACCAATTGACCGTCGAAATCTGCAAGGCGAAATTCCCGGTGAGTATATTTCATGTCAGAAAGAACGAGCACAAATAAATCAATTATCAAAATGGCGAAATGTAGTTAGCATTATTTTTTTAGGAAGCTCTCAAAAATCTCGAGAGGGCTTCTGTGGAAAGAGACCGGATAGGATCTGTTCAAGAGAAGAGAAGGAGAGGAGGAAAAGAGAAGGAAAGAAAAGAAGAAGATGAAGAAAGACGATTTGAGGAATTACAAGAAACAATGAAGAAATCGATTTCTGAACAGGTTTGTTTTTGGGTGGCTAACGGCGGTTCGCGTACCAGTACGTGTACAGCGGTACACGATGAGGGAAAATCTGTTTTCCTATAGTACACCGATCACGAAATGATCAAAAATAGAGTAACTGTGCTTAAAGTGTCATTTTCGCACGTTTTCGCAGTATCATGTTACCTACCCTGCCAATAGGGAATCGATTTACCGATGGTACATTCACGTGTACCGTTTTCACCACCCTACTTAGTTTCTTTTAGTCATTGAAAAACAATTGATGAACGTTTGTTTCGTGTTTAGAATCTACAGAAATGTATAACTTCCCAACTTTCAATATGTATTCAAAGCTATTCATATTCTGAGTGGAAGAACATATACTCAAATTGTTGTTTTCCAGGTGCGTAATAAGATGTATTCAATGATCGACGAGATTCGATTGAGAATGGATGCACTGGAGAGAGAAGTGAGCATTTAGGATCGCTCCTTGTGTAAATAATATTTGATAATTTTTTACAGAACACGAAGTTGAAAGATCAAGTAGCTGAGTCAAATGGAAAGTACAAGAAGCTGCTCATGATGGTGAGAACAATGAGATACATTGCATTTTTAATAATAATATTATTATTGACCATCGGTGATTGGGATCATCTTGACGTCATGGTATTGACATTCGATTCGTAACCAAGCCGAGTTGATTGGTGAATCAAACATTGTTCGTGTCACAATCATAACTTACGCAATTGGGAGTCCGAAAAAATATTTTGGGGTTTTCGAGGGCGTATTATGAAGGGAAAGGTTGATGGCGGAATAGGATGTTATGTTAAAATAATAAATACCGTTTGATGTCACTTTTATCGTCTTGATGGTCCGCACGAATTTGATGGTACTAGCCGGAATGGGAGGCTATTATTAAGAGTTGCGGGCCGGCTTGCACAATTTAATTGGAAATTTGTAGCAAAATCGAAATGCGCAAGCCATGAGTGCGCTTGAGAGAACTTACAATTATATTTTATTTTCAGGTTGGACGCAATCAATGAGAAGACACTTTTACATTCGTTTTTCACAATCGACCTTTCCATTTCTCTCTCATTATTGTTTAACAGCCATTTAACTCAGTTTCTTTCGTTTAGTATGAATATACAGTGTTATATTGTTACGTCTAAGACGGGACGTCATCGTAGCGTAGGTTGTTTGGTAGGAAGAGGTGACTAGGGGGAGAAGTTCTTTATCTCATTGGCAACTGACTGACCCTGATAACAGGAGAGGGCAGCTTTTATAGCGCCTCATTCTCTCATTCATTAGCAATAATCATTCTTTCTGAGTGTGGACATGATAACAATTGTGAATAGGCTCAATGGGTCACAAATAGATAACGTTGGTAGATCACTACCATGACAATATGCTCAATCTGTGATAGTTAATTTCGATCGTCTGCCGTATTGTGACCATATTGTTTGGTTTTTGCCAAGAATCTATTTCTATTCACTGAGGTGCCGAATCGTAACTACCACGATTTAGCACAATTCGAGTTACCCAACCTATGTTCCCGATACCCATTATCCATCCACGAAATGTATTCCGAGAGAATGATTCGGCTGTAGTGGAAAAAGTGAATGAGAAAGTGATCAGAGTCGAAAGTCCACTAATCGATTCTGCCGTTCGTTTATACCAATTTTATTTGAATAGCAAATGCAAACAAGAAATTATTCCGGTCATTCCATATTCCGCAATCTCCGATTTCATCTACATTCTCAATCTGACCAAAAATCTCCTCCTAATTCTTAATACTTCCAATCATTTATACTGTATAACGCATAAGCAAATTAATCTCCACCGAAAAATGCAATTCACTCCACGTAGTTAACATATCTGTAGTAAGTATTTTTTTCAACGATTGGTGTGGTTTAAATACAACGAATAAATATATAATACTAATAAATACGAATAAATAAAAACGAATAATCTGCAGAGTGGCAGCTCCCCCTAGCATCACATAAATGCAGCTCACTTCACTTAGGACGGGCCAATACCAAAAAGGTATACAGTATCGGCACTTCCAAATTAGCCCAGAACGTAGAAGTAAAAGATCTAGGGTTCATAATTGAGAAAACACTTATTTTCACTAAGCACTGTAGAACAACTGCAATGAAAGGCAAAACAGCCTGTCACATTATACTCAGAGCACTCAGAACGAAAAATGTTGAAATCCTCGTGAAAGCCTACTCGATATACATAAGACCCATCCTAGAAAGTGCGTCCACTGTATTTAACCCCTACATGATCCAAAACAAAAAGGTACTCGAAAAAGTACAGAATTATTTCACTCGCCGACTTTTCATGCGTTGCTACAATATGACGCGAGAAACTATCCCGAAAGTAGCGGAAAGGAATAAGAAATTAGGATTAGACAAATTTGAAAAGCGTAGAGAAGCGATAGATTTGAAGACAGCCATGAATCTTCTGAGTGGCAAATACAAAATCTCTAAACTCAAACCACATAATTTCAGTTATTATTACACAAGAAATGGAATAAATTTCGCTAATGCTGGCTCACATGTAAACTATAGACACCATAGTTTCTTTCCCAGAGCGGCTAGGCTTTTCTCAAAACCCGGTAATCAAATCAGTTTCTCTGCATGAGCGAACTTCATACATGACCCCCGACCTCTCATGATATCACTACGTTATCGTACATTCTTCTCTCATTTTATCGTTTTCCTCTTTCTATTTGTAACCGCGTTTTCTTTGAACACGCATATATATATATAAATACGAAAAAAAAGAATAAGTATGTAATTATGTAATTACGGTGAAAATTTGAAAACTTTATCTGCCAATCGACATGAATATTCAATCAATATTTGAAGGAACGTCGAAAATTGAATGTGGACATTATCGATTTAATGCTGCGCAAATTTCTTGGGGTGCAAGGTGCAAAACAGTTTTATGCACCCTTTCATAACTTTCTTCCAAGTGAAGCTACAACTTCCAAACTTGACACAGGGATTGCAAGGCACGATCGGAACATTTTCCTTTTGATTGGAAAGATTTGGTTCAGTTTGAGCTGAGTTACACGAGTTTTCCACCCTTTGATGGGGAAATTTCCCCGAAGAAATTAGCGCAGCATGAATGATGAAAGTGATGAAGAAGAAGAAGAAAAGATTGAGAAGACGATCGAATTTGAATATTAAATAACCACAGAAAAAAAGGAACAAAAAAAGAAATATTTACTCTTTATGCGTTTGTTTCCCGTGGTTATTCTCTAGAATCGCCGATGGTTTGGCTAGTAGCAAAGGGCGGTTAGCTAGTGGCCGCCCACTACTTTTTGCCTTTTGACGACCTTTTGCTACTAGTCCTGACACCATAAAGATGAAATTTTGGATTGGCTACTAGTCCGACTATTCGTCTACTAGCCCGGCAATCGGCGATTCTAGAGTTATTATGGAAAGAGTTTTTGTTTGTGAAATATTATTCCATTGTTATTATTTCAAATCCCTCAAGTGATTCTCTCCTCTTGTACACAATTCACATCGGCATTTCTTATCTTTGTCTTTTCTCTCTTTTCAATGCTTGACACGACCGAAGCCTCGACTGCGAAAAGATAAGAAGTAATAAAGAGGGAGAAGAAGAGATTGAATATTCACACTCACGTTTGAGAACAATTTATCAATTGACCTTTATAATTGTATTATACCTATCAATTTATCTCGATTCTTGTTGTGCCTCAAATACATTTTCCTCGACATCGTGACCAAACAAACATTGCGTAATTTACTGCATATCAGTGCGTTCGCGTAAGAACTAGCGGGGTTGTATTGAGGTTAAATTCACTACGCTCTATGCGTACAATTGGGAACTTTTCGAAAATTTCGCTTTTTCAAGTTAAAACTCGGCAAAACAGGTGAAAACGTGTTTCACGATACTCAAAAATGTGTTAAAATGGTTCTGGCACTTGCGAAAAATGCGGCAAAAGGTTTGCCCGCGGCGGGGGTCGAACCTGGGGGTCTCGGATTTAAAGTCTGTCGCGCTACCCACTTGGCCATGAAATTAGCGCATTTTCTTTTTAAATTTTGAAAGGTTTTCTGATAAGTTATCATATGCAAAAGGTTCTGAGAAGAGCGAATTTAACGCGAAATATAAGGAAAATGAGAAAAAAGTGTGACCGGACGGAAGGAAAATAATCGGACAAACAGACAGACAGACGTTAGCATTTTCTAATATATAGTAATCGCAACCAGGGTCGTACAGCAAAAAGTGACAACTTGAGTTTTTCACAGATTCTGATAGCCCTTGGTGTGCTCTATCGATTTCTGTTTTATTCATGACTTCAAGAGTCGAATTTGCATAATTATTAGTGTTCAAAGTTCAAATAGATTGAAGGTATTTCAAGTATATCTCTTCAAGGAGGAGAGCTAGAAGATTTTTCTAAAGATTTTTCTTTTTCTTCTTTTTCTTCAGTGCGTACTGGAACTCTTCGGCCCGATTGAATGCCGATTGCTCGGCTATTTTGAACTGCCTCCCGCTCTTCCCTCTGGATGGGCGGGAGGTCGGCTCCACCCTCTCTCGAGGGGGGCGGAGCACAGGGGGCGGGGCCTGGCATTGATCTAGGAAAGTGCCAAAAAATGATCGCCATGATGAGCTGCATCTACATATGTCATTTGTTTATTCAAATTTTATATTTTGAAAAATACCTAAAAATTTCACGACGATTTTCTCGAAAACCGGGCCGATCCCAGTCACCAGTTTTCGACATGTTGTTGCCCTGGGTATAATCTATCGGATCCACACAATTACATGATGTATCGAGGGCGGGATAAGGTTTATATTTTCAATACAAAATTATATAAAACGCACGAAAGCCCCCTCATTTCATCCTTATTCCACATGTTCGACGCGAAGTGAGCGGTCTAAAATTCGCGTAATTCTCATTTCACACCGCGCAGTTCGCGTCAAATGAGGGGAATGATGGTGAAATAAGGGTGAAATGAGGGGCTTTCGTGCGTTTTATATAATTTTGTATTGAAAATATAAACCTTATCCCGCCCTCGATACATCATGTAATTGTGTGGATTCGATAGATTATACCCAGGGTAACAACATATCGAAAACTGGTGACTGGACTCGACCTGGTTTTTGAGAAAACCGTCGTCAAATTTTTAGATAATTTTCAACAAAAAAAAATTTGAATAAACAAATGACATAGGTAGATGACATAGGCTCATCATGGCGGTCATTTTTTCTCTATAGACAAAACTTCTAGCTCTTCTCCCTGAATAGATATATTTGAAATACCTTCAATCTATTTGAACTTTGAACACTCATAATTATGTAAATTCGAAACTAAAAGTCATGAATAAAGCAGAAATTGATAGAGCACACCAAGGGCTATCAGAATCTGTGAAAAACTCAAGTAAAAACTCAGAGAATCTGTGAAAAACTCACTTTTTACTGTACGGATTTGTCAACGTTTTTTGCGGTTCTTACGCGAACGCACAGATATACCGAATATTGCTGCCTCTCTCAAAGAACAAATTCAAGATAACATAGTTGGTTCAATTCAAACTACCAAAACTATAGTGACGATTCTGAATACAACGGTATTTCATTCCAAATAATGAGTGAGATCACGATCTTGCGATTGTGTATTGGACTAGTTTTCTAATCAGCATTCGATATTTCAACGATTACTTCAAATAAAATCAATTTGAATTTTCCGTAGTCACCAATCTCAATTCATCGATTCCCTAATATTTTCCTGCCATAAAAAATTTGAGAGGGTGAATATAATCTCCACAATAATATAATTTTAAAAGACTCGACCAATCCCTTGTGTGCGCCCAATACATTTCCTCACCTTTTCTTATCACTGAGGTATCATGCGCAGTTTGGTGAAAGAAGACACCATTTCACTGATAAAATGATTTGAATGCGAAGTCGATTTTCATATGAAATCACTCCGCTTTGGCGGACTCTAATCGATAATTATTCCGAAATTAATATAAAAAGACGAAATTAATATAAAAAGAACATGTAATGGATAATTTTCAGTGGTGAACGGGTATTCCCGATTCCCGAGTTTCCAAAGAAAAGTGAGGAAGAAAAAAAAAGAAGAATTTAAAGAGAAAAAATCGATGAGACGAGCTCAAAATAAGAGAAAAAGAGAGAGGAAAAAGAAGAGGAAGAGGAGGTATTATTGTTAATATTAAAAAAAAAATCTTAATTCTCTTGAGAATTGTTTTTGTAACCAATTGGAAAATACCTTTTTTATAATCCAAAGGGAACTAATCTCGTAGGTCAAGATAAAAATTCGATTCCAACGAAATTAGCATGTTTATCGATTATTTGAAGGAACGCCTCTCTCGCAGCCAAAGAGCGTCGAAAAACAAACGTGGACATTATCGATTTGAGTGATGAAAATGATGAAAAAGAGAAGAAATCTGATGATGAAATAGAAGAAAAAGAAAAAGAAGAAGAGGAAGAATATTTTATTGAGAAGAAAAGATTAAGAAGGCGATTATCTTTGAATAATAAATAGATAAACAATATTTTTAAAGAAATAAACAATGTAAATATTGAATTCTCCCTTATCCTTCAGTTTATGTTTCCCGTTATTTGTGAAAAGTTGTTTTGTGAAATCTTATTCCATTGTTATTATTTCAATCCCTCAAGTGATTCTCTCCCCTTGTATACAATTCTCATCGGCATTTCTTATCTTTGTCTTTTATCTCTTTTCAAAGCTTGACACGACCGAAGCCTCGACCGCGAAAAGATAAGAAGATGAGTAACAAAGAGGGAGAAGAAGAGATTGAATATTCACACTGACGTTTGAGAACAATTCATAAATTGAATTTGATAAATCAATTTATTTTGTTGTGCATCAAATAAAATTTCCTCGAAATCATGGTTCAACAACATTGCCTATACTACTGCATGCAGGAAATATAGTTGTCTCTCTCAAGGGTACATTCAGTTGTACTATATTTGGCTCGATTCGAACTACCAATTCTCTAATAATATTACTCAGTCCACGAATTTTATTCCGCAATGAGTGAGATCACGATATTTCGATTGCACTAATCTCAATTCATCGCTTCCCCAATATTTTCTCTCCCATAAAAGAGGCGAAATTTGAGCCTTTGATCGCGCGATAAGAAATTGATTGGGCGTCTTCACATTCTCCCCATCATTCCACCGACTTTCCAAACCTCCCGAAAGGGGTCACGAGTGAGAGAGTGTGTAGAAACAAGAGGCCATATCTTACTCTTACTTCTATCTATCTCACTTTTAACCCCTTTTTGGAGGTGGTATTACGAGTCTTCGCACATTTTCCCCGTTACACCTATTATGATTCTAAAGTTGCTTGATTGTGAGCAAGTAATGTTTTGTTCTCAAATCATTCTTGGGGACTTTTTCTCTTTTCTAATTCTCACTCCCTTGCTCTTTCATGAATTTTGGCAAATAAACGAGAGAGCTCTAGAATCGCCGATTTCCGGACTAGTAGACGAATGGTTGGACTAGAAGCATTTGGTGACCGGGCTACTAGCCGATCACCATTTGATACTAGTTCGACCATCGGCGATTCTAGAGAGTGAATTGTATTTCCCTAAAAAGTATAATTTCAAATACTATAAATTGCCTTGTGCCTTGTGCTTACTAATACATTTCCTCACCTTTTCTCACTAACTAAGGAATCAAGCGCAGTTTGGTGAAAGTCGACGCCATTTCACTGATAAAATGATAAGAATTCGAAGTTGAACTCTCTCTCTCTCTCTCGCTTTCTCTCTCTCGCTTTCTCTCTCTCTCGCTTTCTCTCTCTCTCTCTCTCTCTCTCTCTTTTCCTCTCATTTCGAAACATCATCTTCTCCCTCCCAGTGATAAAGTATTAAGTATTAATACAGTGTGTCAATTTAATTCTCCTCTTTTATTGATCAATTCGTATTAAATTCAAGTAAAATCGCTGTCATTTAATTATCTTTTACAATAATGTCAGTCATGGCTACGCTCGAATTCGGGGAGGTCACACAAATTGAGGAGTTTTCCGATCCTCGCCAGGCTCCCGATGGTTAGTTCGTACAACTTTCCACATAAAAGTTCCAGAAACGAGCGATTGCGAGTAAATAAGTGGAAAATAGAGAGACTTTCTCACTCATCTTTTGTAGTTTTAATTCGTGATCATCAATGATGGAAATAAATAGCTGAGATATTGCAGGAACGATTTTCTATACGCATGGGTCGACGATTAACGTTCTCTATAAGTGAGTCTTCAAATAAATGTAAATCCGTTTTAAATTCATTCCAGTGGCCAAAAAGTGACAGCGATCAAATCGTGGGATGGAGGAATCAGAAATATTTATTGCTTTGGCGATGCATTTTATTTCCTAACTGGCCATTACTCGCCATTACTAACAAAAAAACTGGCCATTACTAACAAGGTCATTACTTTTATTTAGTATAACGATTTTATTTTCTTATTTCAGATCTACAAAGCGACATTTCACCCTCCCAACGAAATTCGAATAACTTTTATTCGCGAAATTGAAAATGTTTGAAATATGTAATTTTAAATTGAAATAGCAGGGAATTGCAGGGAGAGTCATTCATTCATTATGACAAGATGTTACTAAGCAGGGAAATAAATGGGAAAAAAGTCATTTATCGAGCTTGTGATGATCCGAAGAATGGAATTATTGTCGATGTAGAAAAAGAAAAACTCAAAGGATGCATTCCAATTGCAATTCACAGGTGAATTAACTAGGGATAAGAAAATGAAGCAAGAAAGAGATTTCAGAGGAAAACTACTATACTCGAATTATTGGTTGGAAGAAGCGACACCGATTAATTTGTCTCCTAATATAATTGATGTCAAGTGCGGAGATTTAGTGAGTTACTACTTATTTTCCATTGATGAAATTTCACTCGAAGCACTCTATATTCGAATGTTAAGACCATATTTGCTAACGACGATTCCCCGGTCGTTTATTTCTGTCCACACGACAGGAATTCGTTTTCACTTTTTGTTCTTGACACAACTACAATGGAGATTCTCTCGATTAAATTGCCGTTAGTCAAGTTAAACTTTGATATTTTCTCGCGTATTGCTTTGTATTTTTGCTTAGAACTATAAGAGAGGTCTCACCAGAGATTGCAGGTGGCTCGGAACAATTTTCAAAAATTATTTTTGATTTCGATCAAACTTTTATGTGAGAGTATCTAGGAGACAAGAATTCAAATAATCCTGGTCCAAGGTCTCAGAGCCGGCTTTTAGGAATTTGCCGGTTCTGTCGCCGGAATCGTCATAACTTCCTTCATTTTTAAGCTAGAGAGTCGTTGGAGAGCTCAAAAAATGCAGAAAAATATGACGCATAATATCTCTGTTGAGAGTGAAGTCCTATATAGCAAAGCCATGGATTTAATTAGAAAAACGTGTTTTGAGATATCTTTAAAAAATCATAGAGCATCTAATATTTTCGAAAGACAATAGTTTTATTGCATATTATGAAAGAGCACGTCAAGTACTGCTAGATAAAAATTTAAGAAAAAATAAAAATGGATCACATAGTCCCGAAAAAAGGCGTCGAATGTGAAAAATCAGAAAATTTCGAAAAATCAGTTATTTCAAAATCATGTGTAATCCATTTTTCTGTGATTATTTAACTTTCATGAGTTCGCGAAAAATGATAACAGCTCATATGGCATACATAAATTTTTAATTTTTTTTTTCGTTTCGGTCTCCTTTTGATAGGCCAGATATGGACGAAATTTTCAAATTTAACTGATTCAAATGCATGCGATATGTGCTGTTATAATTTTTCTCGAACTCATGAAGGTTAAATAATCACAGAAAAATGGATTACACATGATTTTGAAGTAATTGATTTTTCGAAATTTTCCGATTTTTCACATTCGACGCCATTTTTCGGGACTATGTGATCCCTTTTTTTTCTTAAATTTTTATCTAGCATTACTTGACGTGCTCTTTCACAATATGCAATAAAACTATTGTCTTTCGAAAATATTAGATGCTCTATGATTTTTTAAAGATATCTCAAAACACGTTTTTCTAATTAAATCCATGGCTTTGCTATATAGGACTTCACTCTCAAAAGAAATATTATGCGTCATATTTTTCTGCATTTTTTGAGCTCTTCAACGACTTTTAAAATGAAGGAAGTTATGACGATTCCGGCGACAGAACCGGCAAATTCCTAAAAGCCGGCTCTGAGACCTGGGACCAGGATTATTTGAATTCTTGTCTCCTAGGTACTTTCACATAAAAGTTTGGTCGAAATCAAAATTACTTTTTGAAAATTGTTCTGAAAGGGGATTTTTCCTACAATCTCTCGTGATACCTCTCATAAATTATGAATGAACGTTTCGAAGTTTCAAACAAAGCGTGGATGATTCAGCATGATATGTGTATTCCATTAATCAGAGAACGGATGAATTATTCAACTTACCACTATTATTTCATCGTTGGTGTGCACGAAGGAGAAATTACTGTGAGCCGATCATCAACGACGACAAAAGTGGGAAACAAATGGGAAACTACACACGAAATCTGCAAGGCGAAATTCCCCGTGAGTATATTTTTTCTGATAGATATCGAAGGCAAATAAAGCAATAATCAAAATGGCGCAATTTTATGAGTATTGTTCAAGCCGACTGTTCGAAGTGTTTCCAATAGTATATTTGCCTCCCATGGCTGGACATCTTGTGATCACTTTATCGATTCATTAAAGTTTTATCTAAAATAAAAGAATTTTCAGGAAATTCTCAAAAAGCTCGAGAGGGCTGCAGTGGAAAGAGACCGGACAAGAGAGAAGAAAAGAAAAGAGGAAGAGAAGATATTTGAGGAGGTAGAAAATGCGATAGCTTGATACGCAATATTATTTAATTACCATTTTGATTACAAGCAAACCTAAAAATAGCGGTAATATTTTCCTCCAGGTTACAATCACCAATTCCAAACTACCTCAATCAAAAGGAATCGATACCGTACCAGGTGATCCCAAGCCTGACTTCATTTCTAGGTTGGTTTATATATGAGAAGAATCGCGACAAACTCGAGGACGAAGTGTCACTTCGAAAAATCATGATTTTTAAATTTCCTGAAAAATTAATGCAAAGTACTACAAAGTCTCCTCTATCGAATAGCGTTGCCAATTTTAAAAAAAAATTTGTTTTGGAGTGAAACACAAATGTATCAGGTGAGTATGGGATTTTGTTTCGAAATTTCAAAGTTTGAAAAATCATAACTTGCTTTAGAATGAAGATACAGACTAGCGGTTTGTATTGTTAGATAGAGACAACACTTGGCTACAAACTACAACCAATGCTTTCATTCCCGCTTCATGCAGCGGTGCGGGGCGGTCGCTTTTGTAAATGCTGTTTTTATTTTCTTAAAAGTAAAATCTAAGAACCCCCTCCTAGTACGTCATTGTGGTATGTGCGGGCACTCATTTAAGCCAAAATATGAAATGCCAGAGAGGGTGTATTGTAAAGTAGGCGAATAAAATGTGAAATCTGGTTAAAGGTTCTGATCGAAAAGTGGAGTCGGTGCGTCTCATTTGGGGTTTAGTCCTATGAAAATGATCTAAAAATAATATTTAAGTTGATAAAAATACATTTCATCATGTCGTTTTTCGATTAAAATTTTTTGAAGAATTTAAAACGCGTTCTCTGTAAGAGTGCAGTGAATGATGGGCTAAACGGCACAACTCATTCAAAGCGGTCGGCCAGGACTAAAACTTTTTCACAGATGGTCTAGGGTGCAAAGTAAATTTCAAACGTGAAAAATTCGTGAAATGTCAAATTTTGAAAAATCGATAATTTTTTTACGAAAAGAAAATTTTTTTCTCAACTTTTTTATTTTGCAATCTTGTTATATATCATTCGAAAGAGCATCAAAAGTTATGCTTATATCCTAAATTTTATAACATTTGAGTCACATGGAGCGAAAATCGATAATCGCATAACAAGAAATTTGCCGATTGCGATAAACTTTATTTTGGATAAAATTGTTCCGATGATTTGCTCATCATGAATCCGACATATAATAGGTATTTTTCATTGTAAAATCGAATGGGAGTCTGACAATGCCACATTTCCATTGTGAAAGTGCTTCTACATTCAATAGACCATTACCACTCTGAGGTCAGAGTCAATCTAAAAGTTTGTAGAAAACTTTTTAAAGGCCTTGAAACTAAATTGTATGTATGCCATTTGAAAGAGCATCAAAAGTTATCTCTAAATCCATGATTTCAGGACGATTGAACAACAAGGAACGGAAATCGATAATCTCAGCTCCAGAAATTGATAATTTTAGTGAAGCTCAATATTCGCATATATTTTCATTCGATGAGCAAATCATAGGAACAATTTTATCCAAAATAAAGTTTAACGCAATCGGCAAATTTCTTGTTATGCAATTATCGATTTTCGCTCCATGTGACTCAAGTGTGATGATAATTAGGATATAAGCATAACTTTTGATGCTCTTTCGAATGATATATAACACGATTGCAAAATAAAAAAATTGAGAAAAAAATTTTTTTTTCGTAAAAAAATTATCGATTTTTCAAAATTTGACATTTCACGAATTTTTCACGTTTGAAATTTACTTTGCACCCTAGAACATCTGTGAAAAAAGTTTTAGCCCGGGCCCACTACTTTGAATGAGTTGTGCCACCCTATCCGACGGTCTTACAGAGAACGTGTTTTAAAAGCTGAATTTTGATTATATATAATTTTCCCTGGTTCAAAGTGCTAGTTCCTGCGGGTATCTTAGTATTGCCGAATATGAATTTTAAAATGCGTATTTGTCGAAATTATACTTTGTGATCAATTTTACCGAATTTTTTTCATTCGAAATAATTAAAAATGTTATTCATAAATTCAAATGCTACAATATGCCTCGACACTTCATCAACGGTATCTTCAGGAGATATGCAACATTCGTCCTTTTGAAAGTGAGTTGTTATCTATTCGTAGAAAGGAGTTATTTTTGGATTTTAACACATTTATCAAGAGTAGGCTCTGATGTGCATGGCTGGCCAGTCTTGACTCCTTGCTTGTCTCATAAATGTCGGCCCGATTATTCGCATGAAGAGATCTTTCCATCTTGTTGGTGGTCGTCCACGTCGCCGTCTGGGTCCTCGGGGGGTCCAATCGATAACGGTTCTGCTCCACTTCAAATCATGATCATTAGCAATCTTGTGTACCCAGAGCCACTTTCTTTTCAAGGCGGCTCGAACAACGTCTCCTACCTTTGTGCGATCACGCAGCCGCTCGTTCGAGATATGATCCATTACAGTACAACCGACCATCCAACGCTCCATGCGTCTTTGGGCCACCGATAGTTTGTCACATTGTGCATTGGTCAGAGCCCAGGTTTCACATCCGTATAGGAATGCCGGAAGGATGCAACCATTGAAAAGACGCCTTTTATGATCCATTGGGATCGAGCGATTCACTAAGAATGCACGATGTTTATGGAATGACCCATAGGCTGCTCTAATTCGCCTGCCTATCTCGCTCCCATCCTTACCATTTATACTAATTGCACTTCCTAGATAGATAACCTCTTTTTTTAAACCCACAACCTTTCCCGCCACTGTGATTTCTCGAGGATTATCCTTCGAAGTCATTCCTACTGTTTTGTCCCCGTTTAGTGAAAGTCCCACCCGTTTCAATACTCTCTCCAATTCCACTGCCATTGATTGAATTTGCCTCTCATCGTGAGATATGAGAACGGCATCGTCGGCAAATAGAATATGAGAAAGATATCGACCATTGACATTGATTCCCTTCCCCACCCAATCTAGTTCCCTGAACGCCATATCCAGAACTGATGTAAACAGTCTGGGGGAAAGACAGTCGCCCTGACGAACCCCCCTCCCTACTTCAATTTCAACTTCCTTCCAATTTACCACTATCGCGCTTTTGCTTTCCCGTGACAAAGTACCGAGGAAAGAGACTATTTCCGATGGGATACCCTCCAATTCCAGAGCCCTGAAGACCGCTTCCCCGTAGACGGAATCAAACGCCTTAGAAATATCCACGAATAGTAGATAAATCGGCAGGCGATGATCGACGCAGTTAGCTACTACAGTTTTAAGGGTATGGATTGCATCTACAGTTGAATGACCTCCCCTGAAACCCATTTGCTCCCAACTTCTATTGTTATCCATGACAGGCGCTATTCTTTTGTTCAAAAGACCAGTGATCCCATCATTCCCAGGTGCTTTGCCGGATTTATAGTACCGTAATACTTGGTCTACTTCGGCATTGCAGATTGGAATAAAAGGATCTCTGTCTATTTGGGATTGATAGTTTATTCCCCCATCCCCTTTGTATAACCCATTATAGAAAGTTTGAAATGCCTTTTCTATTCCCGCCTGTGTATATTCCCAATCCCCGTTCCCATTTCTAATCTTATGAATTCGACCCTTCCCTATAGCCAGTTTTGCAGTTGCCTTTTTGTAACTTTTCCCGTTTGCAATGGCTATGTTGACGTAATTGAGATACGAACGTTCTCTGTCGTTTCTGTACGACTGACGTATCGATCGATTGAGGAGCAGCCACTGCAAATGAGCCAAGCCAGACGACTGCATTTTATGGTCCCTTCTGCGCACTATTAAACCCTTGGTGTTTTGTGATATCCCGTCATCCTTTGGTGTAACTATAGAAGAGATTTTACCCGCTTCCCTAATTGCCTCCACAATATTACCGTATCCCAGATTCCCTCCCCAACGTTGCAACACTAATCGCAGACTGAATTTAAACAGGTCATTTTCGATGTGCGAACCCCCTCGATCGGTCGCTCTCTTTCTCCTAGGGAATCGATAAGGGAAAGAGATTGAAGCTCTGACGAGTCGGTGATCCGTAGTGAGATCAAATTGATTTACTACTCCGACGTCCCTTACACACATTCCCTTAGGATACAGAAAGTAATCAATCTCATTTGCAGTACGACCATTAGGAGATATCCAAGTAAACTTCCTGGTCGGCCTCTTTCGAAAGAAGGAGTTACCAACCTTCAAGTTCAGCCTCTCACAGAAGTCAACTACTATTTGTCCCTTATTATTTCTATCTCCGAACCCGAATGCCCCTACAGAAGTTTCCCCTAACTGACGGCAACCAATTTTCCCATTTAAATCTCCCAATATGACTTTGTGCACAAATCGGTACCGGTGGCTTCCTGACACAGGCGCGTTGTATGCTTCTTCGAGCTGATCGATAAAGTCACTGTATTCGAAATCATCTCTCGAACTCGCGGGCGCGTATACCTGGAATATTCTGATGAGTGCGTTGCCCGAAACCTCCATATCAATAAAGCACGCTCTGGGACTCAAGCCACTAAATCTCATAACTTTCCGTTTCACTTCCCCACTCACGACAAAACCGACTCCGGCCATTCGGTTAGGAAGACGTTCCGTGTGGTATAGAACGTTTCCACTCCCGTGTAGATCGATCGAGGCCTCGGTAGGTCTTCTTACTTCGGAAAGTCCGAGCACGTGGTAGTTGATCTTCTCAAGGGCAGATTCGAGTTCGACGATTCTTGAGTCATGGCAGAGAGTGAGGCAGTTGATGGTTGCCAGAAGAAGGTTAGCCATGATTTGGTCGACGCTGCCACGGCGACCAGTCCGGCTTGGCAGGGAGACTTGATGACGACGGAGGAAATGAGCGAGCGACCGCTCTTCACCAGCGAGACAAGCAAGAATACCAAGAATAGAATAGGATAGAATAAAAAAAAATAGAAGAATAGAATAGCAAGAATAGAATAGGAGTTATACCGTCTAGAAAACAGTGCATTTGACGAACGACGCGCGATCTGCCTTCTCTAACACTCTCTCACTTCAGCACACTCTCTCGCCCAGGTTCGGACCCCGAGCTGGGCATGAATCTTTTGCCAGAGCCTCGCCTCAACGGAATCATGCAAATTCGATAAGAAACACTTCTTATGAAGTTATTGTAACTATGGCAAAAGATTAGTTCTATGGCCGGGGTCCGAACCTGGGCGAGAGAGTGTGCTGAAGTGAGAGAGTGTTAGAGAAGGCAGATCGCGCGTCGTTCGTCAAACGCACTGTTTTCTAGACGGTATAACTTCTTTCTACGAATAGATAGCGACTCACTTTCAAAAGGACGAATGTTGCATATCTCCTGAAGATACCGTTGATGAAGTGTCGAGGCATATTGTAGCATTTGAATTTATGAATAACATTTTTAATTATTTCGAATGATAAAATTCGGTAAAATTGATCACAGAGTATAATATTGACAAATACGCATTTTAAAATTCATATTCGACAATACTAAGATACCCGCAGCTAACTAGCACTTTGAACCAGGGAAAATTATATATAATCAAAATTCAGCTTTTAAATTCTTCAAAAAATTTTAATCGAAAAACGACATGATGAAATGTATTTTTATCAACTTAAATATTATTTTTAGATCATTTTCATAGGATTAAACCCCAAATGAGACTCACCGACTTCACTTTTCGATGAGAACCTTTAACCAGATTTCACATTTATTCGCCTACTTTACAATACACCCTCTCTGGCATTTCATATTTTGGCTGAAATGAGTGCCGCACATACCACAATGACGTACTAGGAGGGGGTTCTTAGTTTATACTTTTAAAGGAGGAGGAACAGGAAAATAGAGTATGTATCTAATGACATTACACGATTTCTTGTGTAAACGATAATACGATTCCAAAATTTGAGACCCCAATTTTTCCTCTGAACCGAGATACACGCGCACAAAGAAGCTACAGGGCTCAGGGAAATCAGGTTCAAGTGTCGCGCGAGCGTGCGCGACTAAACAAATCTCTCGGTCAACTTTCTCTCTCGTGTCGAGTTTACGTGCACTCGAGGGAGGAAAAGGGGAAGAGAGAAGGTCAGGGAAGAGGTAAATCATGAACTCGACCTCTAGCCTCTTTACTCGACTCTCCCGGTAGATCAGTCTCTCGTCTCGCTTGGCCCCTACCTCTCGACATACCGTGTCCCAAGCGAAGTTCAGGGTTATCGTGGTGGGATATTGTGCTGTTCGTCCTCCTTTAAGAAAATAAAAACAACATTTACAAAAGCGACCGCCCCGCACCGCTGCATGAAGCGGGAATGAAAACATTGGTTGTAGTTTGTAGCCAAGTGTTGTCTCTATCTAACAATACAAACCGCTAGTCTGCATCTTCATTCTAAAGCAAGTTATGATTTTTCAAACTTTGAAATTTCGAAACAAAATCCTTTACTCACCTGGTACATTTGTGTTTCACTCCAAAACAAAATTTTTAAATAAAATTCTGGCAACGCTATTCGATAGAGGAGACTTTGTAGTACTTTGCATTAATTTTTCGGGAAATTTAAAAATCATGATTTTTCGAAGTGACCTGGAATCCCAAAAATGCTCGATTCTCTTCCGATTCCTCTCATATAATAATATAATATTTCAATAATATCTCAATAATCACTTTCCAGATTCACGGAAGAGTTCAAACTAATCCGAGAACTTGGACGAGGTGCGTTTGGATGCGTCGTTGAAGCAGAAAATTTCGTAGATGAGTGCAAATATGCTGTAAAGCGAATTGCTATACCGCACAAGTTAGTTAAAATCATTCATATTATGTAGTTGTAATATTCTACTAATTACGCACATCAACGTTTTTAGAATGCTGGAAATATTTTTTTCTTTGCAGATCAAGCGAATATTCAGTGCAAAAAAAACTCAGAGAAGTTCGGGCTATGGCTAAATTCAGCCATCCGAACATTGTTCGATATTACGGCTCGTGGATCGAAAGACCGCCCAAGGTATTATCTACACTAATTAAATGTTCCGAACTGAAGATATGCGACTACTATGTCCCCGAATAAGCCACACCAAAATATCGCTTATTCGTTTAGCGTTTATAATTTTGAAAAAATCATATAGAAAATTCAATAATTACATTTCCATTTTAAAAAAAAAACGTAATTTGAGGTGAAACGACTCATTGTAAATCTATTATATATCTAACTTCATTCCAGATTCCGTTCCAAGATCACAGCATTTTCCTATATATTCAAATGGAGGTGAAAACATTCTTGTTTTACTTGGCTAATGTTTTAATTATATGCAAACTTATTTCAGTTGTGTATTCATTCACTAGAAGATTTTCTGAGAGAAACGCAGAATGAATATCGCTATCCTCAAAAAATGAGAGTTCTTTTCAAACAACTCGTGGAAGCTGTCGCATATATTCACGAAGAGGGCATCATACATAGAGATCTCAAGGTATTATTTACCAATATCGTATTTCGTATATTATATTTTTGCGGTGTTTTTAAAATCGAAGTTTGATCGAGGTTAAAAAATACTCGAAAAGTGAATATCATGCTCTACTAAGTAATCTTTGGTTCTTCCAGCCCAGCAACATTTTATTCAACGAAAAAGGTGACATTCGAGTATGCGATCTTGGAATAGCAGCTGAAATTGCAATCAATACAATCGAAGGAGAGGAAATATCGGAAACTCGAACGATTATTGGTACACCGCTGTACAAGAGTCCTGAGCAGGTTTGTTAACTCATTCATCGCTCATGAAAGAAATATATAAAAGAAATTTAACGCAAAAGTATATGTCTATCACGTATATGTATGATAATCGTTATTTACAGAACTACTGGAGTTACACATCAAAAGTGGACGTTTTCGCTCTCGGTCTAATCTATGCCGAAATGAGCATGAAAATGACCAAGGAAGTTAGGAGAAAAGTAAGCTGAACTATATTGAAAATCCTTCAAATATTGCGTGGATAGATTTTATTCAAAAAATCATATTTTTAAAAATATAATTTATTCAGGTTTTCGATAATTATCGGAAGGGCTTGTCGAATGATTCTATCGTTATACATGACAAGGAAACTGTGAGAACAAATACATATTCCGTTTATTCCTCGTTTCAAAATTCTTTCAGAGAGAATTGATCAATCTCATGACAAAAGTGGAAAGAGAAGACCGGCCAACATCTCGTGAAATTCTGGAAAGAATGTCCAGAAAATAACAACATTTGGATACGAAATGAGTGGATCACTAACAATACGATTATGTAGATATTCAGTAGTAGACCCATAGGAGTTAAATGTCAATTGTAGCATGAGTTTTGTGTATGAATAAATGTTCGCTCCATACGTGTTATAGAAGCTCATTACATATGAGAGGAATCGGGAGAGACTCGACCATGGCCGGGACGTAGAAACTCATGATTTTTAAATTTGCTGAATATTTTTCCTAAGGTATTTCAACACCTCCAACACCCAATTTCCCAATTTGCTGAATATTTTTCCTAAGGTATTTCAACACCTCCTCTATCGATTGGCGTTGACAGAATTTTGATAAAAAAATTTCGCAATCGCGTGAAACATATCCAAACCTGGAGTCTTCGGATTTTTCCGCCGAGAGGTCAAACTTTGAGAAATCATAACTCGGTTCAAAATAAAGGTTGTCAATTGCGGTTTTGTTTGTTAGATAGAGAATATCGTTGGCTACAGTTTGGACCGTTCCAACTCATTCCTGGCTGATTCATTGGAGCTAAGCGGTCGGTTTCATAAAAAATGTTATAAATCGCTGTAAAGTTAAAAGTGTTCTTAGGTTCTTTGTTCGTTCGAACGCGCAGCTCGGTTGCTCACTGGAACTCAGAAGTCGGCTAAATCGGATCTTGCGTGGCAATTGCGCTCTGCCGAACTTTTTTTCGAAAAAAATTTTTTATGCCATTGTTCCAAACAGTGTCATTTGCAGTGTAAATATTCATAAACAATCTAAAAACACCATACAAGTTGTTTTTGGGGACTTTTATAGTGAACTTTTTGAGAGAGAAAAATTCGAAAAATTTCAGGGCTGAAATTCACTTTTGAAGAAACTGTACTTTACAAGGTCCTATTGTGTACTAATGTTGTCATAATCGTTAGAGATGATGCTCGACGGAAGATTTGTGCAGAAACATGCAGAGACTAAAATAGTTATCGTGTTTCCAACACTCTTCGTGTGATGATCGGTTTCATATCTTACACCGCTAGCCATATCCTTAGAATTTCCCTCATCATGCTAAGAGCAGTGGGAAAATTGAAAGTGAGTCTCTAGTCTCTATTGTGGGCAGCTACAACTACTAGGTTTTCCAATATTTGACTGAAAGCGCGTGTTCTGCCTTCTCAAAGAGCAAATATAGTATTTTTCGAAAATACATCCACTTTTTCACACATATCTCAAAAATCTGGATATCCACCGAATCCTGGCGCAGGTCAAATTGTTCGGAGAGTTTCATTGAACCATTTTGCAGTTGACAGTACACACCATGTCAGGAGGGGGAAGAATCTTCATTTGCGTGACGCGAGATTCTGATCGGATTAACGCTTAATCTAGGGCGAGAGAGGGAGAGGGAGCGGTCGGAATGAGGTCTTTTTGAGATAAATAAATTCATAATTCGATTAGTATGTCAAAATCGAAAATTCTGCTTCCAACAAATTGTCCGAAATTATCTTAGGCACATCGTGTAAATTTATCATGCACTTACCTTGGATTTCCAACTTGTTATTCCGCATTGAAATTTTAAACTTGGAATAACTCTTCGAGGGAAACAGCTAAGATTAGGCGGATTTTACAGAGCACTCCTAAGACAATTTCGGAAAATTTGTTGGAAGCAGAATTTTCGTTTTTGACCTACTAATCGAATTATGAATTTATTTATCTCAAAAAGACCTCATTCCGACCGCTCCCTATCCCTCTCTCGCCCCGGATTAAGCGTTAATCCGATCAGAATCTCGCGCCACGCAAATGAAGATTCTTCCCCCTCTTGACATGGTGTGCAGTATTCAAATCTAACGATGATTTGACATCGAAAAAAATATAAACCTCAAAAGTGCTCAAACTTCTGAACAAAAAAAAATAATTCTGAGGATTTCTGAAACGTTTCAAGCGAAATATTGTCCACATTCATTTTCATGTACCTAAAGAAGAACTATGAAACTGATGACTTAAACTACTGAAAAAATATTTTTTTGAAAAATACCATGAACCCGGGGTCATGGTGAAAAATATTTTTTTGACCATGACCCCGGGTTCATTGTATTTTTCAAAAAAATTATGTTTTCATAAGTTTATGTTATTAGTTTCATAGTTCTTCTTTAAGTATATGAAAACGAATGTGGGCAATATTTCACTGGAATCGTTTCAAATATCCTCAGAATTAATTTTTTAATGTGAGAAATTTGAGCACTTTTGAGGTTTATATTTTTTCGATGTCAAATCATCGTTAGATTTGAATACTGTCAACAGCAAAATGGTTCAATGAAACTCTCCGAACAATTTGACCTGCGCCAGGATTCGGTGGATATCCAGATTTCTGAGATATGTGTGAAAAAGTGGATGTATTTTCGAAAAATACGATATTTGCTCTTTGAGAAGGCAGAACACGCGCTTTCAGTCAAATATTGGAAAACCTAGTAGTTGTAGCTGCATAATGATGAGATAGAGACTCAATTTCAATTTTTCGACTGCTCTTAGCATGATGAGGGAAATTCTAATGATATGGCTAGCGGTGTAAGATATGAAACCGACCATCACACGAAGAGTGTTGGAAACACGATAACCATTTTAGTCATTGCCACGCAAGATCCGATTTAGCCGACTTCTGAGTTCCAGTGAGCAACCGAGCTGCGCGTTCGAACGAACAAAGAACCTAAGAACACTTTTAACTTTACAGCGATTTATAACATTTTTTATGAAACCGACCGCTTAGCTCCAATGAATCAGCCAGGAATGAGTTGGAACGGTCCAAACTGTAGCCAACGATATTCTCTATCTAACAAACAAAACCGCAATTGACAACCTTTATTTTGAACCGAGTTATGATTTCTCAAATTTTGACCTCTCGGCGGAAAAATCCGAAGACTCCAGGTTTGGATATGTTTCACGCGATTGCGAAATTTTTTATCAAAATTCTGCCAACGCCAATCGATAGAGGAGGTGTTGAAATACCTTATATAAACTTTTCAGCCATATCAAAAATCATAAATTTCTACGTCCTGGCCATGGCCGAAGTGGTCGAGTCTCTCGCGATTCCTCTCATATGAAACGAACTGTGTTGGGTAATAGTCGATAAATGTATATATATATTTATGCGAATTCACAAGGAAAAACGCGGATACAAATTAGAAACAATAGCATTAGCAAGCGAAACACGAATATCGAAGGGGGAAGTGGTTGGGAAGGGGTTGGTCACTCAGCGAAACTGGACGAATTACCGGAATTTACAAAAAGCCTTGCCGCTCTAGGGAAGAAACTATACTGTCTGTAGTTTGATGGTGAGACACAATTTGTGAAATTCATTCCATTTCTAGTGAAATAGTAGCAAAAATGATGTGGTCTCTTTTTAGAGATTTTGTATTTGCCTCTCAGAAGATTACTGGCTGTCTTCAAGTCAATTTCCTCTCTGCGCTTAACTAATGAATCTAGTCCTAACTGCATATTCCGAATAGTCTCACTGGGCATTGTCTGCCATGTGAAATTGTGGCAACGCATGTATAGCCGTCTCGTGAAATAGTTCTGAACTTTTTCGAGAACCGCTTGATCTTGTTTTTGATAGGGGTTGAAGACCATAGAGGCACTTTCTAGGATGGGTCTAATATAAATCGTGTAAGCTTTCAAGAGCATTTCAACGTTTTTAGTTCGTAGGGCTCTTAGTATGATGTGGCAGGCTGTAGTACTCTTCTGAGAAACGGCCGTGCAATGACTGGAGAAAGTAAGGGCCTGTCCTACTAAGAAACCAAGATCCTTGACTTCTAATTTCAGTTCTAATTCATTACTTCCTATTTTGTATTTCTTCTTTGTATTTGCTCTACCTAAGTGTAATGAATTGCACTTGTGTGAAGCCAAGGGGAGTTGCCACTCTTCAGACCAACTAACAATGGAGTCAATTGCGCTCTGGAGAGAGGTGGGGGAGTCTGATTTCTTAAACGCACGATATATTTTGATATCGTCAGCGTACATTCGAGCTATGACATCATTTTTCTGAACTAGTGAAGGGATCTCAGATGTGAAAATAAGAAACAACAGAGGGCCTAGTACGGACCCTTGTGGTACCCCACTCGTGACGGGAAGGGAGATGGATAGTTTTTCACGAACTCTTACTTGGAATGTTCTGTTTACCAGATAGCTCGAAATCCAGTGAACAGTTTTTGTGGATAGGCCAATGCTGCCTAGTTTGTGTTTCAACTTGGGGTGAGATACTCTATCGAAGGCTTTTGCAAAGTCAAAATAGACGACATCGACGGGTTGACCATCACTAATGGAAGATGTCCAGTGTTCAAGCGCGTCTAGCATTTGAAGCTCACGAGAACGTTTCTTTCTGAAGCCGTACTGTTCGTCAGGGAAGATATCTAAATTTTCGCAGTGCTCAATAATGGGTTTGCACAAGAGGCGCTCAAAGACTCGGCAGAATAGAGACGTAATCGAGATTGGTCTGTAGTTTAGAGGGTCGGAGAAGGGAGGGGATTTCTTGACTGGAGTTACAATTGAGTGTCTCCATGGGGAAGGGACTACACCTGTTTCGTATGAGTGACGAAAAATGAATTCAAGAGGTTCAGAGATGGGTGCAGCTATCTTTTTGATGTAGCTGAGGTCGATGTTTTCTGGTGTTCTACAGGAAGATAGCTTCCATCGTTCGATAAGCGAACATATTTCATGTCTCAGAAATGATGGTTCCTGATAGTTTCCAAAGTTGGGGAGGGTGCTGGTAGGAGGGCTATTACCATTGTCGGTGGTGAAAAGACTGGCGAATGTCTCAGCTAGTAAGTTCGCCTTGCCAATATCGTCCATCACTAACGACCCGTCATTTCTTTTTAGACCTTCTACTCCTCTTTGTTTGTTGGAACAGCGTTTCATGAAACGGAAGAACTTGTTTCGATCTTCACTTTCAATCACACTTTTCTCTATTGCTCTATGATAGTTTATCAGTGATTTTCTGAATTTTCTATTGAGCTGTTCGAATTTTCTAGTGGCGGCGGGGTCTCCTATTCTAATTGATTCCTGCCATGCTAGGAAGCGCTTGCTAATCAGTCTCTCTATGTGGGGAGGTACTTTCCCATGAGTGATGTTTACTCTAACCCATGGAACAGAGAGTAAACATCACTCATGGGAAAGTACCTAAAAAAAATGAGTAGAAAAGACCGATCTGGAATTTTATCCAAGTAATCTCTCTCTAATTTGGTATTCTGTCACACTACCCTTTTTATAATGAATACACTTTAGCTGAAGTAAGTTTCGATCTTTTTTTCCCCCGAATTTTTTCCCAATAAAGATTGGCTATGCTTGAGATCGAATAACGTATTTTTACAAACAATAATTCTGATTGATTTGGAAATATCGGCAGATTTATGCATATGAAAAATGCGAGGGAAGAAATTAGGGAGGGCAGTGAATAGCCGGTGATAAGGAGCTAGGAGAGGCGCAAAGAGAATAGAGAATAATAAGGATGTGCTGCTATCTTGGAAGTGTTGATGTTTGGTTTCCGGAGAAACCCTTATTTGGTGTAATGCCTTAGTTAGAAACTATACTTGTTGAAATGGTCTTCATTGTCTGTAATTTAACGTTGATCCCTTTGATGATGTTGATGATCTGAAAGGAAAAAAAAAACAAAGTATGGGATCGCACTAGTGTTGATCACTCTAAATATCCTTTGTTCGAGAAAAAAAAGGAAGATTAACCACGAAACAAAGAACGGTTCCGAAACTGAGTCGAAACGCTTTGTTTTTTTTGTTTCGACTTTTCGAGTGGTCAATACTAGATCGCACCCATCAATAATCACCCTCTTACAAGATTTGTCCGAAATTCACATTCATTCCGTATCTCTTTGCCCTTCCTCCCTCGTAACTCTCATACCACCCTTGCATCTATATAGAACCATATCCGTATAGAATTCCCTCCCCTTTCTTGTCCCGAGATTCCTTCCGTAAATTGTTCCCAACCCAATACGTTATCAATTATTTCTAATTTTCAAATATCAAACCTTTTTTCCTCATACACAGAGCGCGAAGTCTCCAGGAGAGATTGTCTCCAATGGAGGGGCACATCTCGAGATAGTAGGAGACATTGTCTCCAGGAGACGTCTCCCGGATTCAAGAGACCGCGCGCCCTGAATGGCTGCAATACATTTTAGCTGTCAATTAATTGTTTATGTTATTATTTGTATACGCGTAAATTGTTTCATGACAATATAGGGAAAGTTTTTTCACTTTCGTTTTTCGAAAATTTTTAGAAAATTTGCACCTCCTGGTCACTATTTTTCATTAGTTATATCAATACAAAAAATAGGCACAATTTCTTATGTCTTATCCAAATATTACCGAGTAGTGATGCAATACGAAATTAATCGATTTCAAAAGCTCAAATTGGCAAATCAATATCTAGATGAATATTCAAGCAAATAAAATGCAACTTTATTAGTATGAATAGAGTGAATTTTGATTATATTCCAAATGCTAAAATCGAGAGCAGCTCGTTGTCAAAAGTGAAAACTGGAAAATCGCCAAAAATATTTTTTCGACATTTTCAAAATCCCTACTCCTTCAACCCCAATTCCATTCAAACATGGCTCATAAACATTTTTAAGTGAATAGTAATTCATAGCCACCGATTTTACGTAGAAAATCTCTGCGGTTCAAAAAAACACGTTGAAAATTTGTTCTTGCGTAGTGATGACGAAATTATTCAGAAATTATCCGCAATCATCCGTTGACTCATTTGCCACTTTGGGCGAACTTTTCCGACTTTCAGATAAAATCTTAAAACTTTTAAATTTTTGGTTTGATTATGGTAGGTTTGCAGTTGTACAGAAGGCACCATATGTGTCATATCTAAGAGCAGGCCCTCACACTAACGTGTTACAGCAATAGTCCATGCGGATAATAGGAAAAGAGGGAGGAGCGTTTCCGTGAAAAAGTGAAAAAAAAACTTTCCGGACACCCTTAAGTAATCGTGAGTAAAAATGTGTTCAGGCCATAATTATGTGCAAGGTTTGTCCGTACGAGCCGCAGTACAAGAATCTCTCCACGTTTCGCAAGCACCACAAGGATATTCATGAAGGACGGACAGGTAAGACATTTATTATTTATTATCAATCCTTATCTCAACAATTGAAACGGTATAATATTAAATTAATCGCTTTTGATTCTCCAATTCTGAACTCCGTTTTTCATTCTTCTCCCTCTCCCCTCCTCACAGCCGCATGATCTCGTTGAGTGACTGCAAATGCACAATATTGTGAATAGTAAATAGAAGAACGCCGCTACCGTAACCACCCTTTCACATTTCATATGGATGACGCAATAAATGCACCTAGCGATGGGGACTTCACCGTTCCTCTAATCAATGTACGCTACTGTCGCACGATTTTGCACCAAGTTTACTCACAAACTTGTGCCGGTTTGCGCGGAATAGAATGTCACACAATACACGAGTGCATCTCAAATTTAGTCTAAATTACTTTTTAAAAAGATTTCGCAAAAAAAGAGGTGTTCCGTCTACCTCCGCCGCTCATACATGAAATGCTTACTCACCCATTCATCGCTCCTCTCTCCTCTTCTCACCACTCCCTCGTATCAATTCCATTGACAATCCTCGTCCCAGAGAGTGGGCGAAGGAAGGGCGAAGAGACAAATCTGAACGTTATGCGTTATAGCACCTGTGTTTCCGTCACACCATAAACAGCGTCTTTGCTGCCTAGCGTACGCAAACCTTTGCTAAACAGAATCGATAATCGACTGGCTGTTTGCCACGGTCTCTCGACATTTGAAACTATCGATACATTTAAGTGCTGAGCAATCAATATCACTCAGCTACCATATCCCCTGTGATCGATTACTGGTATTACCTACTAACCGGGGAGTCTTCTCATTTACCGCTCATCAATATTCTCAATCTTCCTCTCTCCTCCTCACAGTCGTATGGCCTCGTTGACAGACTACAAATGTACAAAATTGTGAATACTCTGGTTTCTCTCCACCAGTAGTACCACTAGTATCTCCACCAGTTGCTCACATATAGGGTAGACTACTAGTGCGCGCACTGGTGGTACTACTAGTGGCCCCGTCGTACAGGTGGTACTACTAGTGGAATCGAGCAATATGAATGTGCTTTATCAACCGAATCTCGCAATTATACGATACAAGAGTGATGGTACGATGGCTAGTAGAGCTTCTATATGAGGTCAATATCCTTCTTCAGGCGAATAGAAAGCTCTTCTTCAATAGCAGCGAAAATAATCATATCATCGATATTCTCCTCTATGTCTCCAGAATCGTTAGAGTAGCCTCTGAAAGGCACATTTTGAAACAAAAAGGTCTAACCTGCATTATGTAGACATAGTACCAACATGGCAATGTAGAAAACCTTCGTATTTCAAGTGAAAAAGAGCGGTAGATCAATCTGAAGACATACTTTTTCATCATGGCAGTAGTAGAACCAACTCACATTCTTATCGAAGACACTCTTGATCAAATGGAGTATCCCAATATTAGGCAGCGATACAGCAAGAAATAGACGTGACAATCGATAAACCAGCCAAACAATTGAAGAAAACGTTGAAATGTGCAATTCCGCACTAGCGCACTTCTTGAGCGCGCCAATTCACCTAGAGCGCGCCAGCTGAACTGGTGGTACTACTAGTGGATGCAACTGGTGGTACCACTGGTGAGATGAGTCTACAATATGCCCGCCTCAGCAACTGGTGGTACTACTCGTAGAAGCCGCTGCACTAGTGGTACTACTGGTGGAGAGAAACCAGAGTAGTAAAGAGGAGAACGCCGTAACCGTAACCAGCCTTTCACATTTCATATGAATGGCGCAATAAATGCACGCAGCTATGGGGGCTATGGGGTTTCGAATTTTCTATAAGATAAACAATTATCCTAAATATTACCCATTTCAACCATTGCAGAATGCGTCTTCCCCCAAGACGTGATGAATACTCGCATTCAGTGCAAGGAAACGTCCATCTGCGTGTTTCAATATTCGGGGGGGGGGGGGGGGGTGACAATTCCGCAACGAGGTTTTTAACCGCTTTAAACCTATCTGCATATCTCCACCAAAGTGTTATCATGATCAGAATCACGTGGGCTTTCAAACCCACAAATTAACTAATTAGCTAATTAAAATTTGGCTAATTAACAGAAAATTCAAAATGGTCAGAAAAATACAGGAACAAGCCGAATTGATGGAGGTGACCAAATCACTAACATGGGAAAAAATTTCATACAGATTCCTTGAGTTTGAGAAAAGTTATAAGCCGTTGCGGAAATGTCGGTTGCGGAATTGTCACCCCCCCCCCCCCCCCCCAAAATTCATTCAACTACGACTCCGTCGGATGTGAAGGCTATGAATGTTCTACTGGTAAATCTCTTAGTTCCGCCCTTCTGTTCACAGTTAGTGCCCATTCTTCAACACGAAACTTCTTCAACATGAAATTCCCAGTTGAATTGACTGATCTGTACACATTCATTGAACTCTCGATTGGTGTTAAGCCTGCTAAACAAACCCAGATTGCCAAGAAACTCTTCAACGAATTAGCGTATGAATATGTGACTGATCACTTCCTGGCTAAGACTTCTGTGCTATATTTCACTGTAAGATACTTTGTATATTAGTTGTATACGTCAATAGGGAGAGCAAAACTCGGGTTCAGAAATCCTACTAGGATTCTACTGTAGAATCCTACTAGGAAAATGAGTAGGATACTAGGAAACCACTAGGAATATGCACAAAGACGCAAACACACACACTTCTTGTTGATGACAAACAAGGAGCGTAAACAAGGAATGTGTGTGTTTGTGTCTTTGTGCATTTTCCTGGTGGTTTCCTAGTAGGATCCTAATGGAGTCCTAGTACACAGAGCGCGAAGTCTCCTAATATCTGGAGACGTTGTCTCCAGATATTAGGAGACTTCGCTCTCTGTGTACCCTTGCTGCCATGCATAAAACCGACTCGACCTCGTCGACGGACATCAGTTTTTTTGCCCCCATTCACAGTTCATTTTCTTGTACGCGATCCTCTGACGGAATACATAATGAATGAATGAAAGGAAAGATTGAGAAGAAGATCGAAATTGATTCATAAATAGATAAAACGCAAATTTTTTATGAAATAAACAATGCAAATACTGCATTCTCCCTCGTCACCATTTTATGATTACCGAACTTATTATTGTGAAAAGAGTTTTCGTGAAATCCTATTCCATTGTTACCATTTCAATCCCTCAAGTGATTCTCTCCCCTTGTACACAATTCTCATCGGCATTTCTTATCTTTGTCTTTTCTCTCTTTTCAAAGCTTGACACGACCGAAGCCTCGACTGCGAAAAGATAAGAAGATGAGTAATAAAGAGGAAGAAGAAGAAATTCAATATTCACACTCACGTTTCAGAACAATTCATAAATTGATTCTGATAAATCAATTTATTTTGTTGTGCATCAAATAAATTTTCCTCGAAATCATGGTTCAACAACATTGTCTATACTACTGCATGCACGAAATATAGTTGTCTCTCTCAAGGGTACATTCAGTTGTACTATATTTGGCTCGATTCGAACTAACAATTCTATAATAATATTACTCAGTCCACGAATTTTATTCCGCAATGAGTGAGATCGCGATATTTCGATTGCACTAATATCATTCATCTCTTTCCCAACATTTTTCTCTCCCATAAAAGCGGCGAAATTTGAGCCTTTGATCGTGCGATAAGAAATTGATTGGGCGTCTTCACATTCTCCCCATCATTCCACCGGCTTTCCAAACCTCCCGAAAGGGGTCACGAGTGAGAGAGCGTGTAGAATCGAGAGGGCATCTCTCACTTAGATCTATCTCACTTTTAACCCCTTCCTGGAGGTTTGGAATTACGAGTCTTCGCTCATTTTCCTCGTTACACCAATTATGATTCTAAAGTTGCTTGTTTGTGCGCAAATAATGTTTTGTTCTTAAATCATTCTTGTGGATTGGACATTCTTGTGGACTTTTTCTCTTTACTAATTCTCACTCCTTTAGCTCTTTCATTATTTTTCGCAAATAAACGAGAGAGTGAATAGCATTTGCCTAAAAAAGTATAATTTCAAAAGACTATAAATTCCATTGTGTACACTAATACATTTCCTCACCTTTCCTCACTTATGTGGTGGTGGCACACACTCACAGCCGGGCACCCATTCCCAGCGCCGACCGCGCAACCCCCAGCCACACACATAGAGTGAGGGGGGGGAGGAAGAGTGAGTGAGAGGCGAACAGAGAGAAACATCGATATTTTTGAGGTCACGAATGAAAGTAACTTGAAATTTACCGGGCGGATGAAAAGTCGCTTTGTAGATCTGAAATAAGGAAATAAAATCGTAATACTAAATAAAAGCAATTACCTTGTATGTGCTAGTTTTGAAATATTGTGCGTCGCCAAAGCACTCATAACAATTCCAAATTATTTCTCCGTCCCACGATTTGATCGGTGTGACTTTTTGGCCACTGGAATGAGTTAAAATGGAATTACATTTATTTGAAGACTCACTTATAGAGAACGAAAATCGTCGAATTTCCATAACTCGCATGGAAAATTGTACCCGCAATTTCTCAGTTGTTTATTACCATCATTGATGATCACGATTTCAAACTACTAAAGATGAGTGAGAAAGTCTCTCTATTTTCCACTTATTTACTCTCTACATTCTCTTTTCTAGGATCTTTTATGTAGAAACTGCAAACTAACCATCGGAAGCCTGGTGAGGAATGAGATTCTCAAAAATTGGTGTTATCTTCTCGAACTCGAGTGAAGCCATGACTGAAAATAATATAATTGAAATTTAATTGCGAGCAATTTGGATAGAATTTAGAAACGAATTGATGAATAAGAGAGGCGAAATCAATTCACGCTGTCGATCAACGCCTTATTACTAGCACCTGAAAAAGAGGCGTGCCAGCTTTACAAGGTCAAAGGGTTGATGTTTTAAAATGAGAGAGAGAGCCAGAAACCTCTGTGAATTAATCAATGCTAAATTCGGAATGTCCTAGATGAGGAATTTCTATGCATACATAAGTAGAGAGAGAAAGAGAGCGAGGGAGATAATTTCGGAAATAAACCGATAAGTCTGCTAAAGCGGAGTGATTTCATAGTAAATTCCACTTCGCTTCTTATCCTTTTTATACAGTCAAAATGACATATTGTGAACAAAGTATTATAAGATATCATAAGTTATTATAACTATTTATAACTTCTTTTTCCTGAGATTCCCATCGAACCAAAAAATCTGAAATTTTGACAGGCGCCTTTTTTCCGCTTGTGAATAACTTATTACCGAACAGAATTTTAACAAAAAATCATTTCTGGGCGGTTTCCCGTAGTTCGCATTTAAAGCCAGAGCCGGGACGCGGGGCGAGCCAGAGCCCGCGATTCCAACCAAGCCGGATCCGGAAATTAGATTTCGGATTTGCTGCGATTCAAATACCTCCCATGGCTATTGTTGTCTTGGAGTTTCAATCGCTCGCGCACAACCAACTTGGCAACGGTTTATCGGTATTCAGGCGAGAAATTTGAATATGAAATCTAATTCCCGGATCCGGCTTGGTTGGAATCGCGGCTCTGGCTCACCCCGCGTCCCGGCTCTGGCTTAAAATGCGAACTACGGGAAACCGCCCAGAAATGATTTTTTGTTAAAATTCTGTTCGGTAATAAGTTATTCACAAGCGGAAAAAAGGCGCCTGTCAAAATTTCAGATTTTTTGGTTCGATGGGAATCTCAGGAAAAAGAAGTTATAAATAGTTATAATAACTTATGATATCTTATAATACTTTGTTCACAATATGTCATTTTGACTGTACCCTAATACATTTCCTCACCTTTCCTCAC